>JAUYWG010000056.1:19377941-19399118 GCA_034779775.1 Enteromius afrohamiltoni
TAAAACTTGCATTTCTTTAAATAAGTGTTTGCAATTAAAAAAAATACAAAAACAATATTACTACAACTTCAGAAATCAAAATGACAAAGAAAATAGAAAATACAAATTCTAAATATTAATTTAAAAAAACAGTGTCTCAATGATAGTAAAATAACACTGATATAATTTTATGACTAATTATTGTCACAAATGCTTGTATTTGTCATTTAAGGAGAGGCTTATTATTCATTTTTGCTTATTTTGTCCTAAAATATCATAAATGAGTCAATAGTTGCAGATAGCAGCTCAGATCATTTGACCTCGGGAGAATTTAATGAGAAAAGATTGAGTTCACATCGAGATCTTGCTATTGAGGAGAAACATCTGAGATCTCATTAGTGTGTGTGTGTGTGTGTGTGCGGGAATGCTGGTTGTTTTGTGCTTGCGCAGCACGTGTTAGCGTGCTCCGAGGTGTGTGGGTCACCGCGGCCCTCTGGGGTTTAGGCCTGATTTCTTCTGCATACGTCAGCAGGCTACATCTGAGGAAATTACAGCAGCGCTCAGTGAAAGGACTAATCGAAATTCACCTATAGACAAACACACACACTGACCAAAGTGCGTGAGCACAGACTGCGTTTCTAAAGGTCAAAGGTCAAAACAACTCGACCTTGTGGCTTTACAGTCGTGCACAGCAAGTAGTCAATAGTAATAGCAAAGAGTCTTAAAACTGAAAAGCACCACATTTCATGCAGCTTACAGAGCATCAGTGTCTGTCCTGTCTCCCGAGATGTCTTCATCTGCTCTGCTTTAGATGACAGCACAGATGTCTTTCACTGCTGGTGATGTCCCACAATCCTGTGCATGCAGCTGACAATTGTGAGGAGTTAAAAAAAGTATCTGAAAGGGGTAAATCAAATTTTAATTGTTTAATTGTTTTGCAACAAAATTCCAGAGTATATCAATTCTGTATTTTTATGCTTTTCTGTATATACTGTAAATATTTAATTTATGTTTATTTAATTATTATTTATTCTTAGGTTGTCTTTTTGGAGACTGAAAAATATATACCATATTATTGCATGTGTTTGATATTAATACTTGATTAAATACTTGATTTTAATGTATTTCTCTTTTATGCATGTGCAGTCTCTTTCTTTATTTATGTTTAAGCAGTTCACAATTGCTGGAACAAAGGAAAGTACAGAAAATGTTAAAACATAATTAAAAAACTATTGTTTAGATTATAGTAATTATTGGAAAATGTAATCGAAATGATCTTATCTATAATAATTATATGCAAATCTAAATTGTGTATCTTATGCATCTCTGTATTATTTATATTTATATGTACTTAATTTTTTTTACTGGCAATTGAAAAAGTGAAATGCCTTTTTTAATAACTACTGTGTATGTTTGGTTTGAACATATTAATTGTTTCTCTCATTTTGAATTAGTCGTAGATCATATCGTTCAGAGATGATGGGAGGGTAACACAGCTGGAGCGTGTGAGTCTAAGAGGAGAAAATGATTATGAAGCAGAACTGGACTGAAAGCTCTGTGAACAAGTGCTGTAATCCCCCGCTAAGAAGAACGACAAGAAAGAGAGGAGAGGAAGTGAAAATCAATGGAAGCTAGAGAGTTTTCTCTGCTAATTAACAAGAGCTCATTCACTGTCATAAATCTACTGCAGGAAAACACAGGTACTGAACACCAGCACCATCTCCATCTGTCCCGTTTACTGTTGCTTATATTGCACTAATGTACACAGTGACTCTAGCACAGAAGGAGATTACTGAGGAATAAACCAAGCTTAAATAATAATCTCTTGCTCTATAGGATGAGAGTGTATAGCTTAGTGTTATAGTACTTGAGATTAATTGTCATACATACACATAATTCGATTAAATTATTTTTATATATATTTATATATTTACACACACATTTATAAAGATTTGTTTTGTTTTTTTAAACACTTTTAAAAACTTTTGCTTCAGCTTTACCTTCAAGTCAACTAAATGAATAAAAAGTTAAAAAATTACTTTTTTTCCTTTAAAAAAAAAGTATTCAGCAAGGATTTAAATTTATAAAAAGATAATTTTATTTTTAGAATTTTTTGTATTTTGAAAAATTATATGGTATAATATTTTATATATACATATATTTTTTTAAGAATCCTGAAAAAGTATCACACACACACACACACACATATATTATATATGAGATTAATCATTTGGCATCAGAAATATATATATATATATATATAAATATATTTAATACATAAACGTATTTGTATACACATGATAAATATACAATGTACACACACACACATATATTATACAAAACAAAAACTTTTATTTCATTGTGATTAATCACTGACAGCAGTGATTATATATATAATTATAATTATAATTATATATATATAATTTTGTTTCTGCATTTTTTAGCAAATAAACACAGCCTTTGTGAGCAGAAGAGACTAAACTTACTGATTCCAAATTTTTGAATGCCAGTGTATGTATATAACATTTTGACTTTATCAAATTTGTATTATATTTCTTGTGGTTTTAGTTTTAGTGAACTACAACAAGCCTAGTTTGAATGAGGGTTTTAAAACGAATAACATCAACAGGAACGTACGCTGTTTAGTGAGTCCAGCTTTGTATTGTGAGGCTGAATAAATGCAAAAGAAAATCTTTGTACCTGCTGCAGGACAAATCTAAATAACGAGGACTTTCATGTACAAGTTTCAGCGTTACCTTTACAAGAACCCCTGCAGGATGACTGAGGCGTTCCTTTAAAGACAAACCACAGACAATTGAGCAGACGATCTCTAAATGGGGCTGACATAAAGCAATGTTTAACCGTCGCAGCGAGGAATATTTGGAAACGCTAAAAACGCCGTCACATTAAAATGCCTTTCAACTGACGTCCTGTTTGTTATTAAACCCACGGATGCGGAGACGTGCGGGACAGAAGGCCAAAGATCCTCCCCGTCGAGGAGAACACAAAATAAAAATAGATGAAACATCCTCCGTGTTGACGTCTCTGAACAGGCCCGGACGCATGCCGCTGATTGAAGACGACGACATTCAAAGCGCACCTCTGATGGAAGAAAGGCCTGATTCGACTCATTACTGCACTTCAAACCCGGCTCAGTGCTGACATGCAGCGCAGCCCAATCATAATTAAGCTGCATAAATAGCAAAACACACCGAGGAGGCAGAGCCGCTGCGTCGAGGGAATGATGTGGAAGACGACAGGCTTCGGACATCTTCCGGCTCGATGACTGAATCAAAGGCTCTGCGGGGGTCAAGGAGGACTAAGTCAGTACTAAAGATTCTGTTTTTAGTGACTGAGCCCCTGCTGTGAGATTAGCACACTGCTAACATGACTGCAAAGCTGTATACAGGCTCCCTACATGGGTCAAGACTAGTCTCGCAGATCCAGATCTTTGAATTATAGCCATTATAGTCACTAGGCAGTTTATTTCCACCAAAGGTGCCCACATAGACAGGAAGTGACCAGCCACATTTCATTTTATTTTAATGAATTATTTAAGGGCCTTCTTGAAATTAGTACCTTGTGTGCTCCTAAATAGTGCATATAAGTACCAGTGTATCAGTACCTAAGTGCCAGAATAGTAAATATTTGTACCTTTCGAAAAGGCCACAGTGGCCGATTTTATACCTTTTTATGTATGTATGCTTTGTAATTTCTGTATTATTTATTAGCAAATACATTTATTATTTCATGCATGTCAATTATTAAATCACTGCCATGCATTAAATGCAGTATTTATGTATTATATATGTATTTATTTGTACATAAATATATTATTTCATGTGGTCTGCTGTATTACTGACGTGAAATAATTTGTCATTATTGTATTTTGTTTTATTATACAATTGTTATTTGTTATTTATTCATAAATAAGCTGTATTCTTTCATACCATGTCTTATAACATCATGGAATTAAATTATTTATTAGTTTAATATCAGTTATAAAGGAATTACATATTAATAAATAAAAAGTGTCACATCTCATCATTATTATTTCAGACTTTTTGATATTTATTATAAATATATTATATAATGTATAAAAATAATATATAAAAATGTACAATGTTATATTGTAATATCAAATGCCATGAGTTTTTTTTTTTCAATTTATTTACATCCAAGTATTTATAACTGATCAATAAATGTGTTATTTCATGCTATTATTATAACATTAATTTATTTGATTTAAATGTGAAAATAAAAGATGTCAAAATGATAAAAAAAAAAAAATTCCAGTCCAAAACTAGATGTTTTGCTCCTTTTTTCTCCAAACTCATAACAAGAGTTGAATATTGAGTTCTGCTCTTGGATAGTTCACTTTCTAATAAGTGCCTCAAACAAAACTCTTTGAGTTTTGAATAACTTTCATAGTTTTGAATCTGGAAAGTTTGGGGTAAATTAACTGATTAGTTTCCTCAAAAGTGTTTAAACCAGTACCTTTTTAACTTGATATGGTGAACAGAAGCCAGACAATCAAATTGCAGTTTGCCAAAAACTGTGAAAGTGCTTTCCAGTTTCATATGCACCATAAATCAGACTGCATGAAATATGCCCTCAAGAGATGTTTTGACGAATTAAAACCAGCCTAAAGTGGTTTGCCATTCTCCTGGCCTGATCAAGCTAGTCTGTACAACCAGAAACCTAAAACCAGCAAATTGTGAGCAACAGTCCACCTTAGTCTGGTTTAAGTGTTTTTTTAAGCATCAATACTCTTAATAATACATCTTTTATGTCATTTTTAAAGGGTTAGTCAACCTAAAAGTGGAAATTACTAACCCTCATGTCATTCCAAACCCCGTAAGACCTTTGTTAATCTTTAGAACACTAATTAAGATATTATTAGATGAACCAGAGAGCTCTCTAACCCTCAACAGAGAGCAACGCAACTGAAATGTTCCCACACCCGTGTGGACTATTTTATCAATGTTCTTGCCGTTTCTGGACCTGGAAATGTTTCAGTTGCTGTCTCTGAGTTAATATGTTGAAATGATTCTTTAGGGTCTTAATGAAAAGTCTATAAAATAGTTAGGTTAACATTTCTCAATGGTAGTCAAAAACAGCTCTTTTCATAGCGAGCCATTTTGTTGCATGTTCCTTTAAATGCTAATGGAGCCATACTGACCCCGCCCCTCTCCTTGTGGGGTTAGGAGCCTTTCTCATGAGACGGGTTACTTTAGCAGCATTCAGCTGGAGAACTTGCTAACTAGCACATTATTAGGACAAGCAATTTGCAAAGATTCTTTAAAAAAAATCATCTTTTGTTGGTGAAGCTGGACCATGAATGCATTTAGGAAGATTGGGAGTGTATTCCCTTCAAAACAAACATTGTGTACAAACACTGCCAACACACATTTCAGTTCAAACAACATGTAAAAGTGAATTTTGCATCCGATGTTTTGCGTTTTGAAGATGAACAGAGGTCTTGCGGGTTTGGAACAACATGTCAGTAGCCAAATTAATTTCATTTTGGGACGTTTGAAGTAAACAACCCCTCCTCCCAGATTCAATGTCATTTCTGTCATTCATTTAACATGTGACGAAAATATGAGGTACTAAGGGGTCTGAGAGGGGCAGTAACTAAACGTCACCCGCAGATCGATGATGCTGGAGGAACGGCGTCGGTTCTTCGCAGGGCCGCGGCGATCCCGTCATCCATCAGCGCGTGGATTATAACCAAAGAGCGATGGCCTGGTGTCCGATGTTTACGCCGCTCATTCCAGCTTTCCACTAACTCTCACCGACTTTAAATGAAAGCCCATATTCACAGGCAGCTCAACATGTCTTTCTGTCAAGAGCCGCATATGAGATTGAACCCGGGGTGAGTATTTTAATCTCATCTGAAGGCAGATTGCTTTAATATTTTTATCTGCACTAACTGGGTAGCGGAAAGCGAGTGCGCGCACATTTAGATGCGATTATGTCGGGCACAGTTTGAGCTCGTGTGGACGCGCTTACTCGCGCTTTAATGGACCCTTTTCACAAGACGCGCTTGAAGGCCACCATTCTAAATCCTAAAGGTTTGTTATTTTTTTAGTGTAAGGACATTTATAAAGCTATACTTTGTATTATATAACCTTTGCATCAAATTACAAACAACAAAACTAGTTAATGGTAATGCCAGGGTGTTTTTTTAATGCAGCATCTATTAGCAGATTTTACATTGTTGTCTCTCTTCTGACCACCATTATCAGTTGCTATTACTTTTTCCCTTTTTTGACAGTCATGAAAAGAGTTTTTCTTTCACTATTTGAGCAAATAAGTGTGAAAAAAAAAAATAAAAATAAAAATAAAAATAAAAAATATATATATGTATATGTATGTATATGTGGTACTCTCCCAGTTAGTGCTGTACAAGTTACCCCAGCTATGACGACTCCCACTGCTGAGAAACCCAGGCAGGTGAAAAAGGTCCATAATACAGCATTTTCTCTGCTCAAATGAAGCTCCATAATTTGAAATTGCCACTGTGAAAGCCACAGAGTCGCAGATGACTCTGAAAACATCCCCCGATGAGATGAAGAGACCCCAAACAAAAGATTTACAGTAACAGTGAACGGGTTGAGCTCAGAGACACAGCTGCTGAATATTTCACACAAACGAGCATATAATGAAGTTATTGACACAAAACCAGGGCTTCCCTCTGAACTGGCAGCCAATGCGAAACTAAATGATGAAAGTTTAAAGATTCGGCATCAATATCTCAGTTCGTCTCCATTTCTCTAAAGGAAGCCTAGCTTTGAAGCGCCGCGTTTGTCAATAGTCAACAATCTTTATTTATGGACGCTCTTCAGAAGGCCTGTCAGATGGGATATTTTGCTGCAGAATGACACTGAATCTTTCAGATTCTGTCATTATTCTCATGGGCCGTGGCCCTGAAACGTTCCGAGCACCTGCTTCTGTAAACTCTGGTTTTAGCCTATATCTCGCGTGCACGCGCTCATGCGGAAAGACCTCTCGTTCTCGATCTGCCTCGGGCTAAAGTATAGCTAAAGATTTTTTTTTACAGAATTCACTTGTACTTGGATTATTTCCCCCCCTGCGTTTCTGAGTGTTTACTTGCCCTCAGTGAAAACAAACATATGTATTGGTGAAGAATTTTGACAGATGATTTTCACTCTAAGGGTGGAAAAAAGCCAAAAACGTTCACTTTCTGACATGCGTTAGTTTATTGTTAAATCTTCCCCTTTATGAAAATTAACCATGGTTTTATTGTAGTAAAAGTATAGGAACCATGTTGCCGCATTGATTACCATTTGTATAACCACTATTTTACTACAAATACCATTGTTAATTTGTGGTTACTATTGTTTTACTGAAAAGGGTTTATCCCTCATCGTTGAATGGTTTTCTTCCATTTCTCCATTAATTGTCATTATGTCATATTCGAACCATTTTTGCATGCAACACAGACAATGCAGCTGTTCAGTCGTATTATGGTAGATGTTTTGCCAGTGCTCAATATTGTTTAAAGTGTCAAAAAGCCATGGTTGTGTGTCATCCAGAACAGATTTGAAAGGAAGCATACTTCATGTCCTGGTCAGGACCTGAAAAGAGGCAATTTGTAAATTCCACATGACCCTCTTAAACGTGTGAAATGCACTTATCTTTTTTCCCCCATCTTTATTCTTGCAGTGCCATCACTGATGTCAGAAGATTTTTTTCTAGAAGACCTGTATATGCAAAAAAGAGTGTCTACAGATCAGCAGAATTCAAAGCACGCACCAAATGAATTGCTCTGTCCAGGTATGGTTACCCTCTGCTCTACAATCACTTGCATTTACACACCTACCCTTTAAAGGCATAGCTCACCCAAAAATAAAAACAATTCTGAAAATCTCAGTCAGGCCATCCAAGATGTAGATTTGTTTCATCATCGGATTTGGAGAATTTTAGCATTACATCACCTGCTCAGCTATGGATCCTCTGCAGTGAATGGGTGCCGTCCAAACAGAAGATAAGAACATTACAATAATCCACACCACTCCAGTTAATATCTTGTGAAGCATGTTGGTACGAAAAACAAATCCATCAAGACTTATTGTTGTTGTTTTTTTTTTTTTAATGGTTGCTTCTGGCTAAATGATGAGTTCATAATCCAAAGTAACACTTCCTCTAGTGTAAGTTATTCTCCTGCTCTCTGCTCACATTAACATCCACCCATATATCTGTTTAGAACTGTTCTGGCTTGTAAATGATGCTTGATCTGTGCATATTTCTCTGACTGAGATGATTTCATCACTGGAGAAAGCACTATTATAGATAGATGACTCATATTTTGTCCAGAAGCAATGGTTTGAAGTTATAAACCTCTTAATTATGGATTTGTTTCTTACAAACTCACAGCTTTTCGCTTCACAAGACATTAATTAATAGACCGGAGTAGTGTAGATTACTTGTGAAGTACTGTGATGTTTTAATCAGCTGTTTGGACTCCTATTGTGACGGCACCCATTCACTGCTGAGGATCCTAATCTAAATTTCTACAAATCCAATAAATCAACATCTTGGATGGCTTGAGGTTGAGTACATTTTCACCAAATTCAATTTTTGCGTAAACTATTCCTTTAAGCAAACTTTTTCCTCTCTCCAGGCACAGTTGCTCACCACCATGACTCACTCATCTCGTTCCCCAAAAACCCAGCTAAAAGAAAAAGAATTGACGTTTAACTGCAGCACTGCTGAAGAGGAGCATAATTCATGACTCCTCAAACCCATCCAAACGCTCTTAACCTCAGTTTCGCCTCTAGAGCTGGACTCCGGCCAAGCCGTGATCATTTCCCGGAATATCCCCGCCGCACAGAAAGGACATCAACAGTTGCCTGATCGTGCCAGATTAATTTCAGCGTCACCCACATTCGTTTAGTGAGTTGATTGTTAAATTGATTTAATTATCGAATCCCTCTTAGTGACATTGATCTACTCTCGCTAATAGGAGTCACCTATGCATGTAATTGGCTTTGATGCATATCAAACCGAGGGCGCGTGCAAACAGCTCATGGAGAACGCAGATTTAGTTATCAGTTTTAAAGGGCAGGACGAAGCAGCCAGATCGAGTTTTCTAACACGAACACAAACGTGGCCTTTCGCATGATGGATTGTGGCATTGCACTGCATTAATCTCTTCATGTTTTGACTTGTTTGGCTTATGGATTCTGCATATTGATACAGTCGGCATCTTTATTAATAATATTCCCTGCTCATTTAGTTCCTGCTCGCTTTAGATTGGCACTGCTAACACTAGCTTTACTTCCGTAGCGTGGTGTGTTTCAGAGTAGACTTGACTTTATGCATCAGGAAACAACTGGATTGTGAAAACTGAGGGTGAGGGATTGAACGGAGGGATTTGTGATGTCACCTGAAAAAGAAAGTCGTTTCAAAGAGTCCAAAGACATATTTTTTGTGTGCAGTAACACATTTTTCATGTTGAGTGTCACTAAATAAGGCTGCATTCATTATTATTAATGTCTTATATTCTTTAAAATAATAATATTATAAATAATAATATATTTTACACTTATATATTATATACAGTATTTATCAAAAAGTATTTTATTATCTTATATTTGAATTAATTATATAATTTATTTTTTCCCCCCAACTTACGGAGGACCAAACAAAAAATAAGGAAATAAGTCAATGTAATAATAGGAAAATAAATAAATACTTAAATTATTAATCAAATTAAGTAAATAATTATAAAAAAAAAATCATTAAATTATTAATTTTTTTTTACACTTTTAATTACCTTTTTAAATTATTAACTAATATGTATTGCTACTCCTATATGTGTGTGTGTGTGTGTGTGTGTATGCATGCATATGTGTACATCTCCAAAGTCTTTATATCTAGATTTTCCATACCATATGTGTACACGGCCAAGTTGTTTCAGTCTATTTGAAATAGACTGTATATATTTTTAGTATTTAAACAACAACAAAAAAAAAGTGTGTAATGATATTCCAGTCCTGCAGCAGTTTCTTTATGATGTCAATTTTGTCCAAAAAACACAACAATTTTGGAAACAATAAGGACAATAAACCTTTGTGAAGACTAGTACTTGAAAAGCTAACTAAAGATAGCTTAATGTGTCTAAGTGGAGTAAACCGTTGACGGATGTCAACATATCTCATTTATTCATCAGGCCTTGCAGTGTAAATGTAGTCCATCAGTGTGGATCTGCTCTCACTGCAGAAGCGAGTGAAGTTTCAGAAGAGTGTCTGGCAGCCTGTGAGCGTGTGTTTGTATGCATGCCGCGCATCAGGGATAAAGTAAGAGCCACGTCAGAAGCAGCGCAGCATGACTAAGCCCTCAGATGCCTGTTACAGCACATTTTTTACACAAACACAAGTTGTTCAGTCTAGAGGTCACGTGACACCCAGATTGTCCAATCCCGATGGACCACCAGCGAAAGCTGCCAACACCTGGATCCATCTGGATACTCCCCCGTCGCCAGCAACCGACACACGCATATTAAACCTGAAGGACCAATCAGCTGCCGCCCTGCATACAATCCAGTGGCGTGATTGTGCTCTCTCCCACTCGCAACGCCACGGCACTCGTTAAGAGGCAATGGCTAATTAGTTTTGTGGTTGAAATTTGAGGTTTCACTCCTCCTCCGACTAAAAAAGAATAAAAAAAAACAAGCATGACCTTAATAACCAGATGAGAAGGGCCGTGCGGAAAAAGACAGAACGTGTTGCATCAGCATTTTGTTGATCTGTTTATCCAGCTGTGTGTGGGTGCGCGCTGAGCTCTGTTCTCCAGGTTTTCATTTTTCATTTTATTTCTCTTTATTCTTTCCAGGGATGGACTGGGACTATAAAACAGCCGGGGACAGATGCCGGCTGAATGCTGCTCTTGCCTGCTGTTATATAGTTAATTTACTGTGCGATCCAAAACTCTGAGACCACATTGAAAATTTGGTGTTTTTCCCCATTTAAACCTTGAAATACAGTTTATTAACTTAAAGGAACATGCCACTTTTTTTGAAAATAGGTACATTTTCCAACCCCCCTAGAGTTGAACGAGTTTTACCATTTTTTTAATCCATTTATCCAATCTCTGGGTCTGACAGAGCACTTATAGCTTTAGCTTAGCATAGATAATTCAATCTGATCAGACCGTTAGCATCACTCTAAAAAATGTTTCTGTATTTCTTTCCTATTTAAAACATGACTCTTGGAAATGAGAAGTTGTGATTTTCTAGGCTGATATGGATAGGAACTATACTCTCATTCCGGCGTAATAATCAAGAAACTTTGTTGCTGTACCATTGCCGCAGCAGACGCAATGATATTACACAGCACCATTGGACCTGCTGCACCCTTGGTACAGTTTAAACTCAAGTGTTTAACTCTAGGAGAGTTGGAAAATGAGCCTATTTTCAAAAAATAAAAAGTGGCGTCTTTTAAGTTTTGGATCAATAGGATTTGTATTTTTAAAGAAAATGTTTTTTTCTTTACTACCAAGCATTCCCGGTTCCATCTGATCTAACTAATGCAGCTTAGCAAAAATCTTAAAGGATTTAATTAATAAATGTGTTTTAGTGTGTAATGTGTAAGCCAGAGTAAAGAGAAGTGTCTGTAATCTAGATTTAAACTGACAGAGTGTGCCTGCCTCCCGAACAGTATTAGGTAAATTGTTCCAGAGTTTAGGTGCTAAATAGGAAAAAGATCTGCCACCCGCAGTACATTTAGAGTTTTGAGAACGCAGTGGATGTGGAGGATCATAATGTGATAAGAGCTCGCTCAAGTACTGAAGAGCTAAGCCATTCAGGGCTTTATAAGTAATTAACTTTTTTTTTTTAAATCTATAAGATGTTTGATAGGGAGCCAGTGCAGTGTTGACAGAACCGGGCTAATATGCTCATACTTCCTGGTTCTAGTAAGAACTCTAGTTGTTACATTTTGAACTATGCATTCCATTAGTTTTTCAATTTGGTGTGTTTCACCTGGCTGAGAAGAAATATATAGTATAGAGTATCATCAGCATAACAGTGAAAGCTGTGTCTCCTGATAATATCTCCCAAGGGTAACATGTAAAGTGTAAAAAGTTTTTGTTTATATAATTTACGGTGGCCGAGAGAGCTCATCGCGTTGCAAACTTAAGAAAACACATGCAAACAGAAAAAAAAGTGACGAACCCATCAGGGACCTGATTATTTGTTCCATGGCTTTTGGTCAGACAGGTGTTGTGGCTGAACTAAAAGGTGAGATTTTTTTGTGTTTATTTTAAAAACCTGATCATACGGTCTTTTGGATAATATTAGACTAATCTGACGAATCACACACTTAACTGTTTATGAAGTTTGCAGAGTGTTAAGCTCTCTCGGTCACCATAGTTTATTTATTATGTACACTGTATAGAAATACACACATGCAGTATTATATATTATATTATATATTCATATTCTGGAAATATATACATTTATATATTTTTTATTATCATATATTATATAAAAATATATTTAATATATAAACATAACACTTTTTTTCTTAAATGTATACATGCATGTCAAGATACACAGTATACACGTATATTAAGTAAACAAAAACCTTTATTTTGGAATAACTTTATAATTAGGATTTATTTTTATTATTCTTTTACCTTCCTGTTTGTTTTCTGTCTCTGTTTCTTCCCCTCAGTTCCCCTTGTTTTCTCGTTCGATCGCTGTCTTCTCTCTCCTCCTTGTTTGTCAGTCAGCAGGATAACGTGAGAACGGGCAGCCCTGTTGCTTTTAACACATGTGGAGTGAATGGAGGCGACCTGTGGAGGCCACTGGCTGTGAACAGCTGCGTGTGACTGTGAGCAGACAGTCTCTGTTGCTGCTGTCAGGTGGAGGGTGAATAACGTGCTAACGATTTAACCAGCGGAGAGCGGGTGTGAGGACAACCGGAGACCCCGGCGAGAGGACCGAGGTGGTGGAGTAAAATCTGTATCTAGGCCACAGACTGAGAACAGCGAGGGTCCTCGAGGGAGGATAAACATGCAGCTCCACTCACCGTACAACAACAACACAGAACACACACCTGCTAGAAACACATGTAATGCAATCATGACCATGAATTAGCATCAGAAAAACCAAATGTTTACGTTCTGAACGCACATCGTGCATGTTATTCCAATTCATGTCATGTCAAAAAGGCATGTTTATTAAACTAAAACCAAAACCATATAAAACATATTTTATTTCAGCTAGTTGACATTTTTTTAATTATCATTAAATTTAAATTGAAGTACTAAAATGGGTGCCGTCAGAATGAGAGTCCACACTGCTGATAAAAACATCACAGTGATCCACACCTCTCCAGTCCATCAGTTAAAGTCTTGTGAAACCAAAGGCTACATGTTTTTAAGAAACAACTCCATCAAGATGTTTAAATCGTCAATAAATCCATAATTCATTATAATGTTTCCTCCAGTGAAAAAGTCCCTGTCACATCAAAAACCACATATATATATATATATATATATATATATATATTTGTTTAGGTCTCGTTTGGCTTGCAAATTACGCTTGATCTGTGATCTCTTGTCAAATATTGTGACATTTCTATTAAACTCTCATTCTGACAGCACCCATTCAGAGGATCCACTGATAAACAAATTATGTAAATTCTTCCAAATTTGTTCCAATGAAGAAACAACCCCATCTACATCTACATGACCTGAAGGTATGTCAATTGTAATTTTGGGGTAAACTATTCCTTTAATTAAAACTATAATATTATTTTGTTATTATAAGTGATACAGCACACAGGCCATATGGGTTATTATGTGATTACTAATTCATTTAACAATCTTTGCTTCCTCCAAATAGTTCACATTTTATGGGTTTGGAACGATGTGAAGGTAAAAAAACAAGACTGATTTTGTATTTTTGCATTTCATATTTTGAGGAAACTAAGATCAATGTCTCTTGTGAATGCATTTCATCTCATCTTTTTGAGCTATTATAAGTCGATCTGTATGCAATATTTTTCCATGATTATGGCTATGGTGTCTTTTACACACACACACACACACACACACACATATATAGAGATATATACAGCCATTGTGAGAGAGACAGAGAGATGAGGCTGAATTCAGTAAGACCGCAGGGCACGGGTTTATTATCTGACACAGGGCGCCTCACACTGTGTGTGTGTGTGTGTGTGTTCCTCTGTGTTTTGCGTAGATTACAGCACAAAGCTTTCATGATCTCAGCAGCAGGGAGTGTGTAAATCAGTTCTATTGTAGTGAAGAGAGAGAGATCAGCATCCCCACATGAGGGTTAAATAAAAGAAACCTTGAAACATGCTGCTAAGCACTTGCTTGTGTTTTCTGGGTGATTGTTAGGGCGTTGCTAGGGTGTTCTGGGTGAGTTCTATGTAGCTGTTTATAGGCCCAATTCAAAGCAGCCAATCTGACATTTTTGGTTTTAGTTGCTATAGGATGCTCGCGAGTGGTTGCTAGGTCTTTGCCAGGGTCTTCTTTGAGGTTGTTATGTTAAGGCATTCTAGGTTGTTGCTGAGCAGTTGCTATGAGGCAACGAGTCTTCTGGTTCCAGGATAGTTGGATGTTGTTACTGGTTGCTAGGGCATTGCTAGGATGATCTGGGTGGTTGCTAAACAGATGCTTTTTAGCTTTTTATGTCAAAACTGCCCATCCTAAGTTTGGCTTGTTTTTGGAATGGTTGCCAGGGTCTAGTTGCTATGTGGTTGCTAGGGTATGGGTATTCTGAATAGCGGTTCTGGGTTGCTTTCTAGGTGATTTGCTAGTCTGGTTTGGTGGTTTAGGAGGGTTTCAGGCAGAGAATTCAACAGGCCAACCAGTTAAACGCTGTGTTTGTGTGTAAGTAGTAAAGTTTGTTGGTAGGCATAGTGGCATTGCACAAACAACTGTATCTGAACAGCATGCGTGAAAACAATAATAACGTCCTAATCCAGATCTGTAAATCTCCCGGAGCATTGGTGCGTGGGTCATGCTGACGAGCGTTTACATACGGAGCGCTGCGGAGCGTCTTTTCTCCTTGATAAATGATTCTGTGGGTGAAAATGCTGAGTTAACTGTACAGATTCCACTCTGTGCCTCTCACCTTGAATAAGGACATGCGCGCCATCTATTTATGTCCCAGTATGTGCTGCCGTTTCTCAGCTCAATTCTTCAGCTTTTGTTCAACAAACACAAAAGCTTACAGAAACATAATGTTTTATAGAAGTTCGCCATGTACCGGTGAACTTTAGCTAATCACTGTAAAAATGAGCTATGCTGTGATATGAGAGCTGTTCTCGTACCACCTGAATAAGTGCGTGGGTGAGGTTGTAAGGTCAGTGTTTTCAGCTGGTTAAGCTGCAGTCTGAAACTGGTTAATCTACTGAAATGAGGGTAGGTTGAGGTACTTTGAGGTGTCATCACACCTCTGGGGTTTCCTGGAGTTCACAGTCATGAACATGCAATGCAACAGATTCCAGATTCACCATACTGAATTAAGTGAACATTTGAATGAATGAAGCATTTATATATTTATCGTACAAAAATGCATGGATTTGGTACAGGAGGACTTTATTCACCCCCCGGAGCCGTGTGAGGGACGTTTAATTACAACTACGTGCATGTTATTTCACGTCTTCTAAAGTGTAATGGCTATCACCCATTTAAGCCCATTGAAAGGCTTGGAGGAGTCTGGGCTTCTCCAAATGTATTCGTCTCAAAGACGAAAGTCACATACACCTAGGATGCTTCAAAGGTGAGTAAAAGACAGGATCATTTTCATTTTTGGGTGAACTATCCCTTTAATTGTATAGAAAAAGCTGTTCAGACATTCAGCCTGACATCTCATTTTGTGTTTCACAGAAAAAAAAGAAAATAATATCGAGACGGAATGACACGAGGGTGAGTAAATGATTACAAAATGTTCATTTTGTTGAGTTATTTCCTCGAGATTAAGAGCAGGAAGTTTAATCAACAGTCAGGCTTCAATTCAACACGCATTTCGATATCTGCTGATTGTTATGTGAAATATCCGCATACTTCTGCTTAATGATTTTAATGATTCATTCGCCTCAGAAAGTGAAGAGGAGCTTAACTCAAGTCCTTGTCAGGAGGTCTCGTGTCTCCTTAGAAGAGAGGACACTGGGTCACAGGAACCGCGGCTCTGCCAGACGCAGTCAACAGATGCAAATCTTCTGAATAGGCCTCATTAGCACTTAGCACTTCCAACCAGACCAGATGTCACGCCAAACCTATTTTCATACAAATTCAGCTAATTAATTCGTGAAAAAACCTGCTGCTCCTTCAGGGAGACGAGGGAGAAATGGCATCGTGAATCGTATTTAAATTCACGTTTCCTAGCGGAGAGGAGCGCAGCATTCATAATCTGGTTTGTCGGGATTAAAGAGAAAAGGGGAAATCACCATCACAATGGGGAAAACTGTCGCACGCCTTTCCTTCGCTCATGAAATATGAAAAGGCGAGTCGGGCGCTCGCGACACGCAGGACTCCGGAACGGGCTTCGCTCTGAAATGCTTGCCAAGAATTAATCAGCTGCAAAGGAAAATTATTATGAATTATCCCTGCTCTTTTTTTTAGGGGAATCTATATCCGTCAACACGTGTGTAATGCACGTTCATGAAAGTAAATAATGTATTTTGCAGCTGTAGAAATCAGTATTTGAAGGAATTTCATTTCAAAAGCGATCAAACTTGTTTCATCATCTGCCAGGCATAAATAAAAAAATTGATTGGTTAAAACAGTAACTGCCTCATTATTACTGTTGATTATAATTATATTTTGCCATATAACAGACAAAAAAAACTTGTATGTTTGTTTTTTTGCTTGTTTTGTCATCTGCTCGACAAAAATCACAAATTTGATTGATATAAAATGGTATTCACTATTACTGCTGTTTATACTTTTATTTTATTGTGTTTTCCTTTCAAAATTTGCAGCCTAGGCTTATTGGAAAAACTTACCTATACATACGAATCACTATGAAAACTTTTATTTCCTTTCACACAAAAGTATGATTTACATTGTTGGATTAATAAAGGCTCATTTGACTCACACAATTGCAGAATGATAATGTCCAGTCTTGTACAATTTAAAAACTGGTACATTTGAATGTTGTTGTCTTACTTGGTTACTCACGTGATACGGCACTTAAGCAGTGAAGAGCTCCTGTGTAATATGCTTTGATAAAACATCTCAAAGCAGCATAAGGAAGGTTAAATAACATGGCTCCATCAGCAAATATGTATTTATGTTAACATGCATTTATCGGGTAGATTTAGGTTTAGGTTTGGGTTTGGTGTAGGGAATATATTTCCAACATGCTAGCACATTAGATATTTTATATTTGACTAGTGCATGGCCACAAAACGTACCTCAAGCAGCATTACAAAAACACTGCAATACCTGCCTGTACCAACCTAATATAAATGTGCCACGGTTATGTGTAAAATGTGTTTTAGTGCCACTCTCTGGACATTTCACTTTGAAACTACGGCGAAACGCGCAGAAAGGTACATCATTGTGGGGTTGCAGAAATGAGACACGTATTTCCAATGTGCCTCAGTTTAATTTTTTTTGTTAGGCCAGATGAAGAAATGTATCAAACTTGCTATTTTGCATGTTCTATTAAATGCCAGGCAAAAATTTATTCAACTTCCTATATTCACTGCTTTGTTTCTGCCAGGTAAAAAAAAAAGCAATCATACTTGCAAATTTAACTAAATATAGTTGTTACATTTTACTGTAAAAAAAACAACAACCAAACCTGCCATATTTGGTTGAGCTATCCCTTTAAGGAAATCACTAGCAACCATCCAAATTACAATAGCAACGTCCAGGAAACGCTTTTGAACCATGCGTTGCTAGGCCCCGGCAAGCACCCCTAGCATTATTCACTTCTCCTTCAGAGTGTTGCGATCAACCTCTGACACATTACTTGTGTTTTGAAGTTTAAGTTCAATTGGTAAATAAACCCTCTGGACTCATAGCCTTGAAACATGATCTAAATTATAGATTCTCTTCACCACCTCCCTCTTCTTGAGGTGTTCTCCTCACACCTGCATGGCTTCAGGTCCAACTAGTCAAAAAGGGTGTGTATTGATTTCTAGTATATTGAACTCTGCTTTAATGTATATTTTAACTGCACTCTGTGTGACACAGTAACAAAATATATGTTTATATATATATATATACACGTGTGTGTACAACGTGTATGGGTCATAGACATTAAGATCCTTATCAAAAGCAATTCACAAAAGTGATTTTATGTTCATAGAAAGCACATCAAATTTAAGTCAACTGTCTACTTTTAAGGGTTGTATACGTTTTTAAAGAATAAAATATTAATATTTAAAGCAGTGTTAAACTTAATACTTTTTACTACTATTCAACTTTTTTTCTTTGACCCATGTACATTTATCATACCAAAAAAACCCAAAATCAATAAAATTGGCATTGCAAGTACGCCATACATTGTTTATTGATTTTATAATTTTTTTTTTTTTTTTTGCAGCCGTCCTGCTCAGAACAGTTCAGTTGAGAACATCTGATTTATTGAACTTTCCCCCTTGATACCTGATGCTTTTATCATAAGCTGCATGTGTTCATCCCTCACTCCCTCTGTAGTCCTCACTACCTGTGCTACACGGCAAGCTGCGGGTCAATATCTGCACACTACATTACTAGACAGTAAATTCAAGTAAAGTCCATTTAGAGCCGTGCCAACACAATTTGATGTAAAGCCATTACAGTGTGTTGCGTGACACAGTGCATCATTCATCAGAATACACACACATGCACTATTAGGACTCTAGTTAGTGGTAGTCTCCTCGTCCTCTGCACTTCCATACCGGAAAAACCTTTTTAAGGTCCACTGGCTTTTACAATTAGATGTATTATCCATAGCAAAAGCAAAATGGAAAAAAAATCAATTTGTTGAGTAGAGAGGCCATTTTTCTTTAAAGGGAAATGTCTGGGATGATCAGTCGAGTGTTTCAGCTGATGAATATTCTGCGCTTCGTTAGACAGACTGACTTCTGTCCGCATGACCTGTGGCCAACAAACACAGCCAGAAATAAAAAAAAATAAAATGATTTATTATTATTTATAATGTTCTTAGAATTGTCATGTTTACAACAGTTTTATTTTAGTGTAACTTTTTTTTTGTGTAAAATTTGAGTCTGTATTATATTTTTATTACTAATTCAAATTTGTTTATATATATGTATATATATATTCTGTTTTCCTTTTTATTTTTATTTATAAGTTGTAAAAGTTTAGTTGAGCTCTTGTCTTTTTTGATTGTTTTATTTAATGTCTCAATTGGTAGTTCCCTAAAATAAACTTATATAAAATCACATATTTAGATATAACATTTTGCATTTTATATACTTACTTTTATTGTTTTATGTATTTAATATTATTTTAGTAATATATTATTTTGTTTCATTGTATCATTTCTGTTAAATTTTTAATGTTATTTAAAGTTTTTGTTTGCCCTTTATATTATAGTTTAATTTAATTTATTTATTGTTTTATATGCATATATACACATTTGTGTTATTGTTTGCTGTGTATTTATTGTTTATATACATACGCTTGTGCATTATTTATATTTTTATCTTCCCTTAAAAAATATATACTGTGACGAGTGTCCCGAGGAATCATCAGCATTGCCCTGGAAACAGACTAGAAACGCCTGCCCTGCCTTGTGTGATTCTTCCACCTGTGACAGATGGTGGAGAGTGCGGGCAGTGCAGTGAAGAATCGCAGACAAGCAATCCCTCATTACCGCTCTAATTTATTTAGAATGGCAGCAATCGGGGTAGGCTGGCATAGAGATGATTGGGAACCGCTGTTAAGCGGTGAAGCCCAACGTGCTTCCTTTTTGCTTCCCGTAGGGGCTGCTTATAAGTATGCTAAAGTGAAGAAGGAAATCTTTGCCCGCATGGGGCTGTCCCCTATTTGTGAAGCTCGCTCAGCATTGATTGCTGGAGGGGAACCCTACTGCTGAGCAGGTGGTGAAGCACGTTGTCTTGGATCGACTGCTGCGAGCGCTACCCCAAAACTCTGGCCAGGCTGTGAGAATGCAGAACCAAAAGACGGTTTATGAGCTTGTGGAGGCCATCGAGCTGGTGGACGCTACCTACCACCGGGAGGCTAAGAAGAGAGCGCCACCTTTCCCCCCGGAGGGTGGTTAAGGAGAGATACACAATGGAGGGCACCCCGCAACCAGTAGACAGATCGGCGGCTTCCTCTCCACACGATGAGCCCATGCCAACGGAGGTCCCCATTCCAACCACAGTTCACCATCATCCACCTGTTGGGCACCATCCACAGAGGTCCAGATTAATCCCAGTTCTGCTGGGAAGGAATGGCTAGGGTTCAACTGTTTACTCACCTCCGCGACACAGCCTGCTAGCCCCAAAGGGAACCGCTGAAGACAGAGGCAAGCCACCAGGAAAACCCAGTGTCCAGCTCTCCTGGCCTCCAACAGTGGGAGAGATGTCCCAAAATACTGCCCTTTTCTATGATGTCTTTCAACAGGTGATGGGAGGGGGCTCTTTTGTAAAAGAACGATGCGAGGACGACAGGCTGAAGCTCTGCTGGACTCAAGTCCGGGTCATTGAGGGCAAGGAAGCTTAGCCTGGTCCTCATCCTCTCCCGCTCTTTGTTGTAAAGAACAGTCTGCTCTATTGTGTTGCACAGCGATGGGGGGAGGAAAAGATATTGTCGGTTGTCCCCAAATCCAAGACGGAAGCTGTGCTGGAGCTCGCTCACTCACACCCAATAGCAGGCCACCTGGGATGGCTAACACCACCCAGAAGATTTGGGACCATTTTCACTGACGCTGAGATGAAGCGGTTCTGTCAAGTCTGTCCAACCTGCCAAAAGACTTTGCACAGAACACCTCCCCCCAGTCCGCTCATAACTCTACCCATTATAGAGGGATGGACCTTGTGGGGACGCTGCTGAAGTCTGACCATGGACATGAACACATCCTGGTCATCATCGACTATGCCACCCGGTACCCAGAAGCAGGTCCCCTCTGCAAAGCCACAGCCAACTCCATCGCACAGGAGCAGTTTCTGGCCTCGTGGAGAGGATTTTAAGCAAATGCTGAGACGAGTGACAGCAGAAGACTGG
>JAUYWG010000056.1:19404443-19423496 GCA_034779775.1 Enteromius afrohamiltoni
TCTGTCTGTCTGTCTGTCTGTCTGTCTGTCTGTCTGTCTGTCTGTCTGTCTGTCTATCTATCTATCTTTTATTTTCCTTTTCTAAATATCTTTCTTCGTTTTCCACAAAAAGAAAGGAAAGAAAGTGGTTTAAACAAAAAAACAGCTGGGAAAATAAACAACTAACCTGCTCATTTTTTCAGCTAGACCAGCAGCAAATTCCAGCAGGGCGACTTCTACCTCTCAGTCTCTTTCTCTGTGTGTGTCTTTGTGAAGCTCTGCCCGGGTGACACTCGTCAAACGGCTGTCATTGTTCATATCTCATTGAGAGGTGAGAGCGTTACACAAACAGGCTGTGACACGACACGGCCGGTGTTAAGTGACAGTGTGTGATCGGCCGTCTGAGAACACGACCTTCTCCAGCGCCACGTCTCAAAGCCGGGGCCCTCTAATAAGACTGACCCCTCGCTGTCATGTACAGGACAGATATTCAGCGCCGACTGCTTGAGAGGCTGCTGGAGAAAGGATATAAATGTCACTCACAGCATCGCTTGAAAATCCAAGTCTATGCCCTGCTTTAACCAAAAAACCCTACCTCATCGCAAATGCCACGTCAACACAGTTTTATCCTGACCATAAAAGACTACGGCTAATCGTAAAAATATCTAAACCACGGGAGTAATTCTGCTAATGAGCATATGGCAGCGGCGTCTGATAAAGAAGAGAAAGGTCATTAAATGAGACTACGACATATGATACATAAAGTAGGAGGCTGAATGGAATAGATTTTACAGTGCTTGACGATCAAGGTGATGATCTTGTATCTCGGCGCAGTGGCCCTCGGGGAAGTCGACTGTAATTGGACGAACTCATCACCTAAAGCGCCGGCAGCGCGGAGCTCCGCCCTTCATCATCGCAGTGACCTTCATCTGCCTCCACATCTTCACAACAAGACACAGATCTCAGAAACAGTCAAAGCACCAAACCTCAAACACAAAAGGCACGCAGGAAATTACTGTCAGGATGCTTTTATGTGTCTGTGGATGTCACCTTTCTGTGAATACTAGGGTACAAAATTGGCATCCCATAAAAAAAAAAAAAAAACACACAAAAGCTTCAATGTTATTTAAAGTGAGAACAGTAATTATGAGCTAACATTAAATTCTAAATAATATCTGAACAGTTTTTTGTGTTCAGTGCCACCACCGTCAAGCTCAACTACTCAATCATGTAGCAATTCTGTAAATATATATTAAGTTTATATATTTTTTAGGATTTTAAACCGTAGAGAAATGTCCCATATATTTTGGTAAGTTCAAAAACAGCAACTCTCATGTAAAATGAATAGAAAATATAAAATGTCATATAATATTTAGTTAGACCTCCTGATGTGGCCAACAACATTTTCTGAAAGTTAAGCACCTTCATTGCAGCTTTTGAGCTCTTTTCGTGTAAAGCACTGGTTATAATATATACTTGGGGTCAAAAAGCATCTTATGGCTTGTGTTTAGCTCTGAGGGTCTTCTCGTGTAGTGTGAAAGTATCTGCTGCTCGTTTCTATATCCAGACTCAGGTTCATTAGCATCGAGCACTTTAATGTGCCTCACACAGAACAGCAATGAGCTCTTTTATTGAATTGGTGTAATCATATGCAGCCCAGCAGTGACTCCTTGCCTCGCTTTCTCTCTGTCTGTCTCGCAGGGAAAGGAAGCCAGCAGAAGAATCGACTTGCATGACTTGCAAAGAAAGACAGTAAAAGTACAGAAACTCCAGTATATATTTGATCATTTGTCCTGAATTGTAAGGAATATCTTTTGGAGCTCATTTCTAAGAGATATCATTGAAAATCTGATTAAAATAGATTAAAATCTGATTATATAATTGTATTTTTATAGCATTTTGTAGAGTTTTATTCCGAATGATTATATTTTAGGATAAGATATTTGTTTTATAGGATTTTAAATGATGCACAGCTCAGATTTTGTGAACTTGGTTTTTGAAAACAATAAAAAGGGAAAAACAGGACAAAAGTCTGCACAATTGGCTGTGTATTCAAAAAACTATTCAATCATGTACTAACTGTTTCTAATTTAATACACTTGTGACCCTGGACCACAAAACCAGTCATAAGTGTTGATGAATAGCTGAATAAATAGGCTTTCCGTTGATGTATGGTTTGTTAGGATAGGCAATATTTTAGAGATACAACTTTTTGAAAAGCTGAGGATGCAAAAAACTCAACACAGTTTCATGACCAATTCGTATGGACTCGTACGAGGTGCCAAATTCGTGCTAATTCGTATGACTCACTCGTACGATTTGTCTAAAACCACGTGACTGGTAGGTTTAGGTCATTCGTACGAATTTATACGAATTGGCAACTCGTAAAATACATACGATTTAGAAGAAATCGCATGAATTCGTATGAGTGAGGTCGTATGAATTTGTAAAAATTAACCACCTCGTAAAATATGTACGAATTGCGTGAGATCAGGTTGAAAATTTTAAAAGTGTTCAAATAAAGTTCTTACCAATGCACATTACTAGTTAAAAATTAAGTTTGTATATATTTATTGTGGAAATTATCTTTACTTAATATCCTAATGATTTTTAGCATAAAAGAAAATTTTAGAATAGATAGATTTAAATAGATTTGTTTAGGATTGGAGTATATTTCATTATATTTCTAAAGAGTACCTTTTGGAGCTCATTTTAATAAAAGAGTATGAATATATATATATATATATTTCTCAACAAATAAATATATTTAATCATGCGGCCTTCCTATATTACACGATTCCTATATAACGTGATTATATGAATGGTCTTATATGGAAAGACTTTTCTTTGTGTCAACAATTTAATAAAACATTCAAGAAAACAATGGTCACACTTTATATCAGGTGGCATTAACTACTATGTTCTTACATCAAACAATGTACTTATTGTGTTCATATTGTGTTGCAAAACACTGCTATTGAAGACGAATACGGGTAAGGTTAAGGACAGGTTTGGTGGTATGGGTAGGTTTAAGGGTTCGTGAAAGTGTAAACGAGGAGTCAACAGTGTAATTATAAATGTAATTACAGAAATTAATTACAACTGTAATTACATATAGGTATTTGTGAAAATACAAGTAAAATGTAAAAGCATGTATGTACACAATATATATGCATTGTACTAAATCATTAATTTAAAGGTAAGTACATAGTAGTTAAGGTAAACCAAAAAATGAAAAATAAAAAGGGATTTCAATTGTAGAGACAATAGTCTTTTTTGCTCTATTTCGCTAATAAAAATGTCTCTAAACAAAGCTATGTTGTGTGTCTCTTTGCAGACATGCCTCTATACCTGACTGCAAATACTCTAGTATATACTGGTGTATTTTTATCTTCAATTGTAAAGAACATCTTTCAGAATCAATTGAATGCCAGTATTAGTGTCAAATATATTTAAAAATCCAATTAACAGTGTGCATTTGCTGCAATAGAAGTGTGAAACTCCACCCACAGACACTGTAGTGAAGACTAAGTTTGTGTTTCTCTCTCAGTCCTAAAGCGTGGACACCTACATGTGGAGTGAAGCTGATGATGGAGGTGTCTGGAAACCCGTCCAACATTGAGGCGTCCTCACACGTCCCCTGCAGACCGGGAGCAGGTTATGGGAGTATGTGTTCTGGGAAATGCGGAGCGGCGCTGTGTTGGTGGTCTCGAGGGGCGACGGCTGGCTGGCCTCGGGCTGAATGTTCACGCTGCTGTGACGGTGACCCTCCTTGCCTCACGTTCAACTCATTTAAACCCCAACACTTGCCGAAATACATTTAATATCACAGGTGCACGCGTGCAGCAGTACATGTGTAAACAGATGTGTGATGCTATTATTTATCAGCAACGATTATATACCCAGCAAGCAGCCTTGGTGAAGAATATGGTACAACTAGACCAGAGCATACTTTTTTGCAAGTTTGCAAATGCTTGCTCATGCAGTAAAAAAGTGTGTACAGATCCCCACTGATCATACATGATGTGCTCTTGCATTACTGGAAACACACTGAGTACTTATGCAGTTGATTGCATTCATATCTTTGGCCTTACTGACACACGTATGTATATTACCAAGTAAATTAGCCTTATTTTAAAGATTTTTAGATATTTTGACTGTAAAACAAGACAAAAATATTACAAGAAAAATAAATTTTATATAGACATATTAAAACAAGATTAGTTAAGAAGCACACTGCATGCAAAAGTGATAGTATAGTCATAGAAGTGCTAGGCAACGATCAATCATATACAAAATAAAAAGTTTTTATTTACATAATACATGTGTGTATCGTCACGCCGTGGGCATGCGCTCATGATCTTTGTTGTGTGTTGTTTTGCCATGTTCTGTGTTTACGTTTTCTGGTCCATGTGTTCTTTTTGTTTATTTACCTGTCAGCTTCCTCGTGTCTCTCATTTGTAACTCCGCCCTCATCATTAGTGTTCACTCTCTTCCAGCCATGTTTTGTCCAGGTGTGTTTGATTAGTCACTGTATAAATTCACTCCCAATGTCTGGTATCCCTGTCGATTGTTAACGTTGCATGTCTGCTTGGATACTCTGCTTTGCTTGATGCACATTCCTTTGTTTTCTTGTTTTCATTTAATAAATGTCTAGTTTGTTCCGAGTTCCTGCCTCAGCGTCCTCTCTGCCTGTAGGGAAGCGCGAGCGCGGGTTTATGAGCCGTCAGTTGTGACAGAACAATCGACCACAAGTGGAGATGGTGTCTCCCCAATGAACGTGCACATCTCGTTGGGCTTTACACCACGGTCGCGATACCCCCAGCTACCCAACTTCCGTTTGGCTGTCTGCCGAGGACCGCCTCTGAGATCGCTCCATTTAGCAGAGCCGCGGGACGCGGTTTCGTTCTCGTGGTTCAGACCACTGTGCTTGTCGCCTCCAGCGATCATTTCGCCAGATCATTTAACCCACCAGTGCGATTGCCGAAGCCGTCTAAATCCCTTGCAGTTCCTAAACCCCAGGTAACGGGTTCTAGTCCCGTTTCACAGCCTAAAAAGCCGTGTTCAGTACAGTTGGTCCCGGTTTTACAGCCTAAAACGTTGTTTAAAGCTCAGTCTGTCCCGGTTTTACAGCCAGGAGTGCTGTTTCCTGCCCAGTCAGTTCAGGTTTTACAGCTGAAGGAGCTATCAAGGAGTGATCCCTGAAACGCTAGTGATGGGTTCTGACACCACATGTGCTTAACCTTGTCAGTGGCGGTCATTCAACCAATAGAGCTGTCGAAGGCCCTCACAGTTCCCAGCCAGTCATTAACGGGTCCCAGCCCCGTCAAACGGTACAAGGTGCTGGGTTCAGTCCTGCCAGTCCCAGTTACGCAGCCTGACGAGCTGCATAGGGTTGGTTCTGGCCGTAGAGTCTCCAGAGGCCCCACTGGTGGCTCCAGAACCCATGGAGGTCTCTGAGTCATGGTTCGGTCGATCATGGATCATGGAGGGCGCTAACACAGTCGGTTCAGTCAAAAAGGGCGCAGTCACAGTCGGTTCAGTCAAAAAGGGTGCAGTCACAGCCTGCTCGGCCCCGGAGGGCACAGTCATGGACTGTTCGGCCCCCCACCCTGGAGGACATATGAACTGTCTGGTCGGCTCAGGAGAGCATCTTCGTGGCCTGGTAGGCCCAGGTGGGCTGCTCCACCTTCTGCTCTGCCCTGGAGGACCAATGAACTGTCTGATTGGCTCAGGAGAGCATCTTCTTGGGCTTCTCCGCCCTCTGATCCACCCTGCAGCGGGAGTTTCCGCCGTCCGGCATTCCCGCCATCTCATCCCTATGTGTGAACTCTTCCACCTTCTAGCTACCTCCCTCCTGTATGCCTTTTGTTTTCGCGTCTGGAAGCCGCACCTTTGAGGGGGGGCTATGTCACGCCGTAGGCGTGCCCTTGTGATCTTTGTTGTGTTTTGTTTTGCCATGTTCTGTGTGTACGTTTCTATGTGTCCATGTCCATGTGTTCTGTTTGTTTATTTACCTGTCAGCTTCCTCAGCATCCTCTCTGCCTGTAGGGAAGCGCGAGCGCGGGTTTACGAGCCATCAGTCGTGACATGTATACTGTGTATATTTATTATGTATAAAGTCACACAGAAACAACACATATTTTGAAAAAAAAAAAAAAAAAAAAAAAAAAAATATATATATATATATATAATTTAAATGTTATATAAATATATTTCATAAACATAACATATTTTTCTTATATATATATATACCTGCATGTGTGTGTATTTAACTATATACAGTACATAATGAAAATACACATATATGTATACAAAACTTTTATTTTGAAGATATATATATATATAGAGAGAGAGAGATTTTAAGCAAGTTTTAACTTTTTTACTTTTATAATTTATAATTTAAATGCAATAAAAACACTTATATTTAAGATGTAATCTATGAAAATAAATCATAATGTCTTATACAGTTATACAGTTATGTGTGTTGAGTGTTGCTTCTCAAGTAAATTTATCTTGTTTCAATAATTATTTTTTACTTAAACAAAATAAAAATAAAAATAAGAAGAAACAAAAAGACTAGCTAAAAAATGTTTGCATTTGCAGTATATTTATTTATATTCATGCTCGCACACACACACAAAACAGGGTATGTTTTATTTATCAATTCACAGGTTGATTTTATAATAAATGAAATACAGTAAACTATGATGACATTAAATATTTTATTAAATGTAGTTAATGATATTAAGTAACTGAGTGAAACATATGTTAATGTCATCAGAATAAAATATTTAGCCATAAAAAAGTGAAAAATTATTCACTTGAATTATTCCCATTTGAATGGAATTGTTGGATGTTTCTCCATCATTTCATCTGCACTCTTCCAGTTCAAAACAGTCCTCAGAAAATGTGTACCTATTTGTACATTTTTAAAGGCATAAAATGCTTACATTTTATCTGCTGCCAATACACTAACATGGCCTCCTTCAGAGTGTACATGTACACTTTCTCTGCGTGTTGTTGATCAGTGC
This sequence comes from Enteromius afrohamiltoni, assembly GCA_034779775.1. Classification (NCBI taxonomy): domain Eukaryota; kingdom Metazoa; phylum Chordata; class Actinopteri; order Cypriniformes; family Cyprinidae; genus Enteromius; species Enteromius afrohamiltoni. Next base: position 19,411,457 of record JAUYWG010000056.1, read on the forward strand.
TGCTGTCTGAATGCTGAAGCGGTCAGGCTTTGATGGCCTCTCTGTCACGCCGTGTTTCCTCCAGCATCTGCATTCCAGCGGCAGACGGACGGGTCACCGTTGGGAGCGGTCCTCCTCCACCGTCTGTCAGCGTCACCGGTCTGTTTGAATATGCTGCTTGATCCGTCACTGTCTTCTGCAGGCTCCTGCACTGATTTAATGCACACTACGCATCAGGTTGTCAGCGAGTGTCTGGGAAGGAAGGACCGTGTCGTCTCTCCTCCTGATGGGAACGATGAACCTGTGGTGCACAACACCACTAACTCCTTAGAAAACCTTGGTGTGCTTTTTGATGGTAAAATACTACCAGATTAGTGCAGAGAATACAGAAAACACATTCTAATGCTCAACCCTTCAAAACTCTCATCAAAGATGATTAAATAAATATCTTTATTTGAGGATTTAAACTCAAATCTGATGTTTTTGAGGCAACATCATTTGGAGCTATATATATATATATATATATATATATATATGTTGTATAATATTTGCAGCCAAATATTCCCATCATGATACCATTACTATGATTTTATTTAGATAAAACTAACCTTTGTTGTATTATTTATTTTTTTTATTTTGCTACTGACTATCCAAAAACAAGCATTTTATATGGTTATAGGATATTTGGAATATAATTATATTAATATATATGCATTTTAATTTATTCTGTTTTAAAAGCTGATCTTTTGAGGTACCATTACTTGGAGCTGGTTATATTATATTATATTATATTATAATATTGGATTATGGGATATAATTATATTAATATATATAACATTTTAATTTAACACAATCTGTTTAAAATTATTAAATTAAAATATGATCTTTTGAGACCATCATTTGGAGCTGGATATTTTATTTTATTTTATTTTACTTCACTTGACTGTCTAAAAAATATAAATAAATAAAAAATAAAATAAAAATATGGTTATTAATGTTTAGTTAACTATATAGTTACTGTGATTTTAGCTGATTATTAGGAAACTAGTATATTGTTACAGGAATATCTTTTTACTGTATCTTCATATATCTGGAATATCAAAAACAGGCATTTCTTTTTGAATGTCTAATATTTGCAGGAAAATATCCCCATAACTGTGATTTTATATTGATAAAACTAACCTTTATTGTATTATCTCAAAAGCTAATCTTCTCTTTTAAGGTACTGTCACACAGAGCAGCACCGGCTTTCTTTCTCAGACCTTTCAAGAAGAAACGCTCTGAAGCTTTGATAAGGTCCTGGCCGGGATGAGTGCGTTCATCATCTGGAGGAGAGGAGGAGAGGCCCTCGGATCAAACAGGTGTTACTCCTTCACCTATGAGGCCAGAATCAAAGGCTGGCTTTATCAGCGAGCACAGCAGACAAGGCCCGGCTCAAGAGACATGCGCAGGTTCAAACACAGCACCACAAGAAAGAGCAGGTGCCTTCCTCTAACAATCATGCCGTTACAGGAAAGAAAATTGACAAATAAGATCACAAATGAATGTTTTTCTGTGACTGTAAATTCCTCACCTGGAGACTTTTTCAAAATAAAGACATTTTAGCACTGAATGAAGTCTCTACTATTTATATGGGTTCATTTATTTTTGTTAAACTGCTCTTTTAAGGCATCATCATGCACTACTTCATTCATTCTTTTTTTTTTTTTTTACTTCATTATATATTTTTAATGTGTATTTAATTTTTTTATTATTTTAACCTCATTTTGATTTGCTACACTGGAATACTGGAATATATATATATATATATATATAAATATTAAATTTAATTACATTTTAATTAAATGTTTAATTACATTTTTAATTACATTTTTGTTATTTTTGATTTGTTATACTGAAGTACTGGAATAAAAAAATAATATTTCTATATGGTTGTATTTGCAGCAAAATAATTATATATAATATTTATTTTATTTTATTTTAACCCCTCTTCAGACACTGAAAATCTTTTGTAAGCCATCATCATTATTGTATTATTTTTTATTTAACCACCTCAGTTTGCTCCGCTGGATGCTGGAAATGTTCTTTTTTTAAGGCATTATTTGTGTATTTTAGATTAAATAAAATATATATATATATATATACATTGGAAATCTGGTATTTTCCAGAAATAGATTTTTATATACGGCTATGTAATATTTGCAGCAACATAACAATATATTAATATGCCATAACTGTGATTTATACAGTAGGTTTTGATCCACTTTAAATGTTGTCTACTGTAGTCAATTATTGCTTTATATTATGTATATCTATTTAGTAAAATTAATGAATTATTATGACCCAAACTAAAATCTTCTCTGCTGATGTGGAGCTGAGCGAAGCTTGTGGTGTAATCGAATGAAGTTTGAGGAAACCACATCAAACATCTCAGTGCTCAGGAAGCCATAACTGATGTGATTGTGTTTTGGAGGCAATAACAAACCAAGCATTTCATAATTAATTCAAGATTACTTTCCACCAAAACATAACATTTGAAATAAAGGTTGCATTAGTCGGTTCGTTCCACACCATAGACCGTCTTAGTCAGAAAAAGCCGAAGTCTAAACTGGCGGATCAATCGAGGCAGATATTTAAAACTGGCAAGTGCAGCGTTTCTTCCTCGACTGAAGACAGAGGAACGCCCACGATTTATGAGTCTCACCACAGGCCAGGCTTTGCTCTGTAATGCTGAGAATGACAATTCATTTGAGCGGATTGGAAATGTGATTCCAGCTGACAGGCCGTAGTTTAAATTCAGTTTTCCGTGCGACTGTGAGTGTGTGACAGATTTTACCCACAAACCCTGAAGGCCAGAGCGGTTTGATGAGTTGTGTCACACTGACAGGAGATACATCGAGACCTCGCTCTCTTGCTCTCACGCTCCGGCCTGGAAAACCATCGCACGAGAGTAGATGCTGTGTGTGAGCAACAACAGCATTTAGTGATGAATAGAAGATTCAGAATGAATGAACTGATTCCAAGCAGAATTTACTGAATTGCAATTCATTTTGTGAAAAGACATTGTTAATTCTGAAGTATTATTATTGTTCCCATAGAGTAGGAATGTGTCTCAGGTGGTGTGGTTTGCTAGTTTCATCTGGTTTAACTGGTTTTTCGGTGCCTGAAAACTTATTTGAAGCATTATAAGGTCCATTACGTAAAATATTCATGCAAATTTATTTTATTTAGGCGTGTGTTTACAATCTTTACATTTAACAGATTCAAGTAACAGATTTCATCAAATTATGTTGAATATAATGACATTTTTATTATTGATATTGCTTTTTTATGCACTAATTTTGTTTAGTTACTAATATGTATGTACATTTCTCAATTAAGTTGGTCTGGCTAGCTGGTATGAAATGGTTTAGTCTGGTTTTCCGGTGCCTGAAACCACTCTTAAACCATAAGAAGACCATTAAAGTCCTCTGTGGAAATTATTTATACTCAATGAGTTTCTGATTTGAATGTCTATTCAAATTATTTCAAGTTAGAGATTACAAAAACCTCTACAGAATATGAATATGTAGTAATTCTTACTTTGTTACAGTATTGTTCATTTAGAAACATTTTGTGTCATTCTTGATATGTACTGTATGTAGATGCATATATTTTCTTCTCAATTAAGTTGGTTTTCACTGCTTTTATTGGGTTTAGTTAACCTAAACCTCTTTTAAACCACCATAAGCCTATAAAAACTTTACATTTAAATAATTAATGCAGATTTAATTTCCTGAAGTGTTTGTTTACACTTCAAATTCTGCAAAAAATTCTGAATATTTATGTATATTACTTTATTTATCATTAATGACGTATATATATATTAAGCTTTGCTGGTCTTAGCTGGTTTAATCTGGTTTGGCTGATTTCTCAGCATCATCAAAGACCAGACTGAGCATCTTGTCCAGGCTAGTAACACCTGCAAGCTCCTCCCGGCTGGTTTGAGCTGTTTCTTCTTCAGAGATGCTGCTGTGAATCATGGACACTCGACTCGAGGAAAGACAGGAGCACGAGGAGGTTTTGAGCTGGTGTCTGCGGGCAGTTGTGTGTAGTGTTGTGTGGTTCTCCTCTGTGGCCCTTCACTTCACAGTAAGAGCAGAGAAACAGATGTGAGGAGATTCCAGCAGCTGCAGGGCAACACCAAATCACTCTCTCTATCAACACTGTCATTTTCTGTTCCCCATCATATGCTTTTACACATTTGGTCAAATATTTATACTTTTTACATTTTTGTTATTACATATTTTTAAAGATTCAAATTATATTACATTTTTTTAATTATCATTATTATCACGTCACAGTGAAGTGAACATGATGTGAATTTGAAATGATTCAACTTTACTGAATAAAGTTTAATAAAGTCACTAAAGTTTAGTGAATTGGAAAAGTTAATAAATGGTCAAACTGCTTCAAATATTTCTTTAACAGATTGAAGTTACAGATTTGAACAGATTTCTGCAGGAGTTGATTGATTGCTGGGGTCCACGTAGGAGCGCAGTGGAGTCTGGACTTGTTGATGAACTGGAGGGCTGGAGCCACGGGGCGGACGCATTACATTGGAGTCGTGTGGATTAAAGCTGAGCTGATCTGATATGAGGCCGATCCTGCAGACGGAAGAGAGCACTTTATTGGCTTTATCATCACAAACCACAAGGCTACACCGCAATCAGATCAATCCTCTGTACTCATCCCGCTCTACAGAGATCCGACACACACACAAACACAGGAAAGGCTTATTGCTCAGAGGTTACGCTTCATACAGCGAAGAGCAGCTCAGGTCATTTGACCTTGGGAGAATTTAATGAGAAATGTTTGAGATGGTATTGAGATCACTGACTGTGGAACAGGAGGCGAAATGTGTTCACCAAGGCTGCATTTATTTGATCAAAAATACAGTAATATTGTGAAATATTTTTACAAACACAAATAGCTGTTTTGATTTTTTTTTTTTTTTGAGAATTTTGAGCTTGTTTGTTTAGAATAGATACAATTTGAGACATCATAAATGTGTTTATGGTCACTTTTGATCAATTTCATGCATCCTTGCTGAATAAAGCATATATTTTCTCATAATGACCCAACAATTAATTTTCTCAATTTTGATCGCAGACTTGGTAGACCAGTTTAAGACATTGAGATTTCTTCTGAAACTCTCTTTTTCATTAAGACATATTCACAACCAGTTTTACTTTTATTTTACTTTCAGTTTTTCACTACTGGTGTCACAAGGGAGGGACAAGGCGGCGTTCTGATTCACATGCAGAATGTTTTATTAAAGAACGAGGTCTTACAAGCAGGGTCGACATAGGCAGCAGACAGGAATAGCGGAGATACAGCAAGGGGAAGGTCAGAGTCCAGGCGTGGGTCTGTACACAGTAAATACAATCCAAGGGCAAAAACAAAAGCGGTAGTCAAAAACAGGCGAGGTCAGCAACAACAGATCAAACACAGAAAGAAACACGGAGTGGCAAGACGAGCGTATGACCTTGGCAACACAAAAACACTTCCAGGTTATATACACATAAAACTAGGTCAGAGGGTGGAGCCAACAATGAAACATCATGACGACAAACAAGGGGGGCGGAGACATGAGTGGGTACCGTGACAACATATGAGATGCGCGGTGACAAGAGTACATTGAAAGAAAACAGACACAAAACATACATACACGGTTTGCAGGGAGCTGGATGGCCATCAGCAGGCTGGCACATCCAGCTGATCATGCCAACTGGCACATTTTAAAGAGGCTTTTTGACTAGAGGCCATCAATGCATCCCAATGTTAACTTTCATTTTTCACATTTGCTATTGTTGCTGTTATTTTAATGTGCATCACCATTCAGGAGTTTGGGGTCAGAAAGAGTTTTGCTCAACAAGTCGGCATTTATTTTATAATAAAATACAGTAAAAACAGTACAATTGTGAAATATTTTTACAATTTCAAATGGCTGCCTTTTTTATTGTCATTCATTGCAAAATGTAATGTATCTTCTCCTTCTTAAAAATCGTACTGAACCCTACATTGCTAGTTCTGCGTGTTCATTTGAAGAGTGTAATGTAATGTACTCCTGTGATCAAAGCTTTCAGTAGTCTGCCACATGATCCTTCAGAAATCATTGGTTTCAGACATAGGTCTTTGTGGTATAAACCCCCTGCTGCTTCTTTCTCTGGAATGAATGAAATCTCCATGAATTGTTGAGTCACTGTCTTCAGCCACGGGCTCCTTGTGAAACTCAGAATCAAAGCGTTCAGTGCAAAAGCCCGTTCAACCGCCCGCGCCTGTTCTTATTAAACCTGAAACCTGCTCTTTGCAGCCAACATCCCAATCAATGTTCCACACACACGCTGCGAGGCGTCATAACAGAGTCTCCGGAGATCATCCACGCGTCACCATCGGCGCGACGCCACCGCTGAATATTTCATGTCAACAAACATGTCAGTGAGCGTATGGGACGAGCAGGCAACAGGAACGACATGCAGACTCGAGCGGAGGACGAGAGCGAGAGTTTTCACGCAGGCGGATCGCACAACAGATTCTCTTACATCAGCCGTGACAGTCAGACACCTGTTCAACGCGCAGCGCCCAGTACACCTGATATATAACCCTTAAATAGGTACAGAGATGTGTAAGAACGGCATGCAGCATGCACGCTGTGTGCATATGTTCAGGTAAACAGACGCCACGGTTTTCCGAACCCTACACATACCCTACCCATACAGTCATCGTACAACCATTTGTCTTGATAATTAGCTGTAGTTGCATCGCTATAAATAACCATTGAAACTGGCAGCACTGCAGTTCTGCCTTTCTATCATGAGAAACCAACACTTCATGTATGATGGTTTTTGCAGCAATGCCATTAATTAAAAAACATTTTTGATTCCCAAATGAACCTTTCACTGAGCAGTTCCTAAAAGAACCATTTATTCTGTGGAAAACATTTAAAATAAGCTTCTCCCACTATTAAGATCATTTTGTGCAATGGAATTATTCCAGGAATGTTAAATGTTCTTCACTGAACCAAGAGTGTAAATAAATAATATGCACATGCATAATTATGCAAACGATCTTGCAACAAAATCATATTTTATTGGCCACAATCTAAAAAGTAACATATCTTACAAATACAAATTAATCAGTACAACTCCTCAAATTGCAAAAATATACGAGATTACAGCACTCAGTAATTCAGCAAATTAGATACACAATAATTTTCTACCGTTCAGTTTCATTAATATATTAATTTTCTTATTCTGAATACATTATGCTAATTTAATGTACACTCCACTGTTTTTCCATATTCCGCTATTTTCTTCCCTAAACAGAAGAGCACTTCGCAGGACTTCGATCATCATGATATCATCACTCCTGGTTGTATTGATAGAAGTGAGACTGAGAGGGGAGTGATGATATTACTGCGCCGAGGTCGAAGTGCTCCGAAGTGCTCTTCCGCCATATATTATAGTTATCTTTTTTAATCTGCTTTATCGCCACGTTTTATTTTGTGTCAGCATACTTACTCGTGTAACTAGCCATGCAACCGTCTTTAAATAGGGAAAACGTGGAAGCGTTTGGGGGCTTCTAAATTCATCCCTGTTTGGATCCTAAGGAATGAACGGAGCTAAGTTAAATGTTAGAATAGTGGTGCTGTGCGCCAGCATGATTACGTGCATGCACCAAAATGGGAGGGATATATCAACTCGTCTAAGTTGAGGAAAGAACATAGAGGAATATGGGAAAATCATGGCATTTTCCTTTAAAGAGTTGATAAGATTCCTTTAAAAAAGTCTCTTATACCTTCAAAGCTTGCATTTATTTGATCAAAAATACAATAACAGCAGTATTGTGAAATTCTCTACTTTCAAATAACTGTTTTCTGTGTGAACATATATTCAAATATATTGAATTCCTATAATGCATAGCTGAATTGTCAGCATCATTACTCCAGCCAAGAAACATTTGTGCTGCTTTAATTTTTTTTTTTATTTTTTTGGTGGAAACTGTGACACATTTAATTTTTCAGGATTCAGGATATGAATAAAAAGTTCAAAACATTGGAATTGATTTGGAACAGGCTGAATAAAAGTATCTTTTCCTTCTTAAAAATCGTACTGACCCCTACATTGCTAGTTCTGCGTGTTCATTTGAAGAGCAAGCGCCCTTATTAGCGAGGGTCTCGGCTCTTAGCGTAAATTTTGTCTGTGTAGCAGCTATTCAGAGTCGACTGGATACTTCTGCAGACCGAGGCGCGCCGTGAAACCCAATCTCACCCCATAATTGGCAGGGATGGATCTTTAACAAGAGGGAGAGACGTCAAAATGAAATTACTCTCTCTGGTTGTGGCTGTGCATGATGGTCCTGTTGATTGTGAATTTTTTTTAAAGGCTTCTTTCACACCTCATTGGATTTCAATTAGCAGGTGATAAGGGCCCTCATTGTCGTCGCTAACCGGCTGCACTCTCTGACATTTCACCAGCAGGGTGGAGAGAATTCATTTCCATCCCTTGCTTTTCCTCTTTTCTTCAGCTCTAAAGCAGAGACATGACCAGTGACGAGTGAGTACAGGAGCTCTGACAGCTCCATCACCTCTGGTAAATCTGCGCGGATGGACGGCTGCCATCTCAAACAAAGAGAGAGAATTATTACTCTCTGCATGATAAAATAATAACACGTATACAAATCTCCAGATAAACTGAGTCTGTGCTTCTGCATGTGGCAGTTTCAAGGGAAATAACGATGCGGGATTGGCCCAATTACTCAAACAGAAGATTCAATTTAAATGTAAAATTATATCTGTTCGACGGCCCGGCGCGTGGCATTTGAAGAGCTCCTCAAAAAACACAAGCAGAAGTGGAATTCCTAATTAAATGCAACACAGCGAAGGGGGAAAAAATGATGCGTTTACAAGCGCCGCTAACCAAAAATCCATCAACAGATGCCTTTCCTCAGAATAAAGATGAAGCTTCGAAATAGCGATGTGATTGGGAGGGAAGCGTCGCCGAATCTGACAGTAAGGTGAGAGGCAGATGGAATAGGTGGTCTGTAACCAAAACCTCACCAGCAGGATCCTGACAACGTCTAAAAATGCGCTGAAACGAGGGAAAGAAACAAATCCTGCCTCAAAGAACAACTAGAATGACAGATGTCTCGCTAAAATCAGCAGCTGTACCTTAGATGTGTGGCAAACGAAAGGTCTTTTTGCGGGAGAAAAACAGACGTGACGTAACCTCTAGCGAGCAAGTGTTAAAACCAAATCGTGTTTTGGTCCCAATTCTTTAAAACTGTGACATTTCTTGGGGGATTGTATTCAGAGTTTGGTTTCTTGAGCAGATCAAATAGCCTGATCCAGATATTGAATTCAAAACATGCATTTTCACTTTCAATGAACACATGCAAAAAATAGTCACAAACAGTAGTCATATAATGCATCACTTTGGGACTGCTAGTTAGTTAGCACATGCCGTAAAGACATTTTTAAAGCCATAGTTTACCCAAAATTGACAATTACTCATCCTCCTATGTCCTTTTTTGGCCATTCACATTAAATTCAAGATCCAGCGACAAAGGCCCATCGTCCTTTCATTGACGCCAATGCAGCTAGTTACCGTTTTTTGGTGTGAACAGGCCTTTATTCTGAGTTTCATTACTTTTTTTCAAAGAAATTTACCTAAACCAATTGCAAACAAGAAGTAAGGCTGTATTTTGCCAGTTCTTTTATTTAAAATTTAGTAGCCTACAGGATTTTAGGCCACTTCCTGTTCAGATATCAAAATAATGGTTTATTTGTTGAAATATTTTGAACAGATTATTCAATTATATTGCTCATATAAATTCTAAAAAACTAAATATTGGGTTGTTTGTAACCCTTTTCAAATAACCTGTGTTGTTTGTAAAAAAAAAAGAAAAGAAAAAAAAAGTAAATTTTATTTATTGATGGTAAATGATAATGATTTGACCTGTGCAATTTTATCAGTGCTTTACCATTTATAGTCAGAAAAATCTTACATGAGATGCCCAAACTTTTCTTGTCAACTGAACCCTTGAAAATACATTCTTGAATAAATTTTATGATTTAAAAATTTTTTTTTTAAAATATTTATTTTATGTATTAACATTTTAAAATGAATGAGTTAATATATCAGTATTTTGGCAATACATTTTAATGTTTATGTTACTTTGAAGGTGTTCAGTGGTCACATAGCGTGCAGGTAAACAAATACAATATACATATTTATTTTGACTGTTTTTATTTTAAAATAATGTATTTTAATTTTACAGTTTAATGATTTAATCAATCATTAGCTTTTTCAGCCCATTTTGGGAAACACTGTTGTAAACATATTTTGTCATCTTGATTCTTGATAATAGCTAATGCATTTTAAGAAGACATGATTTATTCAACAATTTTTAGAAAGGTCTGAATTAAGACTTTTCCAAAAGCGACTTTTCCATCAAAACACGCTGGCGAAGGCTTGAGATTTGACTCTGACTTGCAAAAAAAAATTGAGTGTGTGGTGGTCTAACCTGTCAGATTTCATTAGATTTCACTCTTATATAAAAAGTGCTGAACTAGCGTGTGTCGAGCTTCTGTAACAGGTGCAGAATGATTCCCAAAGACCCGAGAAACATACTCCATTCCCTCTTACTCGAGCAGAGCGTGTCATATCACAAATCACTTCACGTCCCCTCCTCGTGTAAGAGCCCACACACTGAAGCTCCATCAATTTGGTTGCGTCTCAAGTGCGGCTGCCTCTTGGACACGGTCATGCACATCAGCAAATGAGCAGCGGGAGTTTGGGAGTTTGACAATCTATCTAAAGCAGGAGTCGAAGAGTGTGTGTGTGTGTGTGTGAGTTCAGGGTCATTCCAATTACAGTGTTCTCAGTCAGCGCTTGTCACCCCTGCGAGGAAGCCCTAGGCCTAGAGGAGAAGCCTGCATAGTTGCACACTGTGTGTGTGTGTGTGTTTATGCCCTAAGGAAGAGCCAATGAGCACCTCCACTGCCCAACCACCTGCTAGAGGCGGATCCTTCCCGCTGGCTCCCGCCCACTCAGTCCCTGCATTAGAATACCTGTTACCTTGACGCCCACTGCTAAAGAAGCGGTAAGTAGCAGCTGTGTGTTTCCTTGCTGGTTAGTACGCTTTGTAAGAACGCCTTATCAATTCAAAAATCCTCAGTTTGAATTGAAGCAGCAAATAAGATGCACAGTTGCGATTTGAGTTTGAATATAATAAGTATAATTAAACTATGAAAGAAATATGAATGCAAACTCTGAATGCTGACTGACAAAATGAATGAAATGAAAAAAATTAAAGGTTTATTGATTGTTTTGTCTTTTTTTTTTAAATGAAAATTTAATTGAATTCTTCATGTCATTCTAATTCAGTTTCTCAATTTAAATTTGAGTAGAGGCAGAATTGCAATTTGAAGTACAATTAAAATGAACCGAAATCCAAATAAATTCATACAGCAGTAGTTTTTAAATATAAAAGCAAACTTTGAATGTTGGTCTGACAAAGGCTTTTTCTAGAAGTATTGCAGAAATGCAATTGAAATTTAAATCTGACGCAACACAGGGATGTAGTTTTAATCTATTGTATCATCTATAATTCTCTCATTCTATTCCTTCTTTGTCTCTTTCTTGCTCTCTCTACCCTTTCTGTTCTCTGTCTGCATTAACTATTTAGGAGAGAGTGCATGTATGTATGAAAGGGTTGTGTTAATTTCAGCAGTCTTACAACCAATTCGTACATATTCATACGAGGTGGTGAAAATCATTAGAATTCGTATGAATTTGTACAATTTATCTTAACCCCAGTGACAGGTTTAGGGGGGGTTAGGTGTATGTCATTCGTACAAATTCATGCTAATTGGCAACTTGTAAAATATGTACGATCTAGCAAAAATCATATGAATTAATATGAGTGAGGTTGTACGAATTTGTACGCATTAGCCACCTTGTAAAATATATAGCTATTAATCTGTCTGTCTGTCTGTCTGTCTGTCTGTCTGTCTGTC
>JAUYWG010000056.1:19427641-19454585 GCA_034779775.1 Enteromius afrohamiltoni
AATATATGAAAGTCTAATGTTTATCAGTACATTACAGAAAATAATGAACTTTATCACAATATGCTATTTTTTTAAAAAGGACCTGTATGTTAGATTTTTATATATATTTTTTTATTTTATTTGTAAGTATCTTTTTAAATGTAACTATGTAGTTTTATTTTAATTCATACATTTTATTTAGTAAGAAAAAAAGCAATATATATATATGTGTGTATATATATATATATATATATATCACATTTAAAATAAACATTTTTGTTGACATAATATATGCGTGTACCTTTATGTGTGTGTGTATATATATATATATATAATATCAATCAGGCATTTCAGATTATTTCTCTTGTGCTGCTATCAGATGAATGTCTTTCTCATTATGGTTAGTGTGTGTGTGTAACGATCCACACACACACCGCCTCATGCTCTCACGAGTGTGAGTTGTCACTCTTACACGTTCAGGCCGGCGTTTGGCCTTGGTCTTGTGAGAGAGACTGTTTCTCATGCTCAAGGTCGTACACGCGTCTCTTCTTTCTTGTAACATCAAAACAGCTCCGAATGTCTTTCAGAAACCTGCGGTGAGCTGAATTCCTGACCCAAAGCTGCTTAACTGGCACACACACGATTAAAAACCTGGCAGCGTTTGTCATTCTCCACCTTCCTGACACACACTTCCAGCCGCTGTCAGTTCCTTCCTTCAGACAGACGCATGCTAACCAGAGACAGAGACAGAGTCACACAGGCCTTCAGCAAACACTGCTGAGGAGGAGGAGGATGGGTGTTTCTGCATCTGAACACAAAGACTAGAGCAGCTAAATACTTCATACACTATGGATATAATATTTATAGTATGTCCACACAAAGTACTAACACAATAACATTTATATAAATGCAAAGCTGCTAATTATTTGAATGGTATGGCTGAAAACCAATATCAAATTTCAAATATTAAAATTCTGCAATAGCAAAAAAATAAAATAATGCTTTTAAAAATGTATTTATTTATTTATTTGTCTTTTTTATAACTAAAGATTACAAAAAAAAAGTGCACCTAAATTATTTATATTTATATACATTTTCTGAATATAAAAATAACAGTGAGCTAAATATCCATGGTAAAAAATAAACTTAATTTTAAGATATTTCACTGAATTATTTCAACGCTGTCAAAAATCACTATTTTTTTAAATATTTAAAACATTTATATAGTAATATTTAAAAAGAATGTATATGTATAATAAAAAAATGTATTCAAAAATATTATCAAAAAGTTTAATTACAAATAGATTGTTGTTGACAATGTTAATAAATTAAGAATGCTTTAAAGATTAACTTTGTGAATTATATTTATTAGATGATGACAAGTGCAATCTGTATTAAAAAATAACCGACTTAATTTTTAAACAAAATGTAATTAAATTAATAAAAAATCGAATCAAAAATGAAAATAAAAAACCTTTAAAAAAAACACATTTTTTACATGCTTAAATAATAAAGTAAATTAAATAATTTAATCTGAATTTAAAAACTGTGAAAAGGGAGCGTGCACAAAAATGTTTGTAGCAGGCACCTGAATAATAACTTATTCAATTTAATGACAGACGTTTGATACACAAAAAACATACACCCTTGAGTGCTGAGACACGATGGAAAACAGGGCTGCATGTGTGCAAGTATTCATGTACTCCTCTTTCTGATCTAAAGGTCAAGGAGAGGACGACAAAGGGTCATGAAGACCATGTCTTTAGCGCAAGAAAGCCTGACTAACACCAAAACTAAAGCACAGCCCTAACCGAGCACAGAAGGATGAACGTGTAGATGTGTGGAGCTGGAGCCAGTCCCTGTGATTACTGTATGTGTGCGGTTCTGATCGTGAAAGACTTTCTTCAGGCCATTACTGAGCTCCAGCTGCGTCACATCTCTGCACACAATGACTGACATTGTTCAGCACAGCTCAGCTTTTATCCGCTTCTCTTTCTTTCCGTCGGTGACTCACACTTGACACGGGTGAAACCTAATCACAGGCTTTAACATGCCCCGGGACAGAAGATGAGCTGAGAGACCAGAGGTCAGGGTTCACCTATTTCATCTATCTGCCCAACATAGAAGTGACAAAGGCAATAATTATTTTCAGTCAGTGTCGGGGGTCACGGAGGTTACGTAATAATATTACTTTTTCAAAGTAACTAGTAAAGTAACGCATTACTTTTTCTTCAGCCTGAGGTTTATTCGTGACACTTTTCGGGGTGTTTTTATATTTTCTATAAATATAACTTCTTATATTAAAAACAAACACTCAAGCTCTGCCGATATTCAAAAAATAACGCATTACTTTACATAAAAAGTAACGTAATTAGTTACTTTTTTTAGAGAGTAACGCAACATTGTAATGCATTACTTTTAAAAGTAACTTATGTAAATGATTTAATTAACCGGATTATTAGACATAGTTCATTTTTATTTTATTACTATTACATTTTAATACTAATGTTTTATTTAATAATAATAATAATAATACCTATTATTCTTAATAATTAAGTTAATAATTGTGATGATAATATTTGATATTCTGATTCATACTCACAATATGATAAATGTTTCATATTTTGTGTATCTTATAAGATTATGATCACAAGACTGATCTAATATGATCTTGTTTGTCTTCAGTCATTTACCGAGTCTTCACTTAGATGTGATAAAACGCACACTGCTTTATGATATTTCATAAACTGTCTTTAGACGCCCCTGGGTGACTGTTAGAACTAGCTGATTATATTACAGTCAGTCTGTAGGCTGATATTTTATCCTGTTGTGGTGAACTGAATGATTCTGATCAGATTGAGTCGGCGAGGGAAGAGATGATTGAATTATTGACAGTAAGACACGAGGATAAACCCGCAGCAGCTGTGAAATCTTCAGCGAATGGACCTGAGCTCATCTTGATGACAGATGTCAGAATATCAGAGAGAAAGAGATTTCTGGTTCTGGTTTTTGATGATTCAGAATATCAGGCAGTTATTGTAGATTCAAGAGGTCCTCCTCAAACGCAGGAGAACATCTGACTTCTGGAAGATGAAGTTTGGTTTAGGACATGACAGAATAGACTTT
The DNA here is from genome assembly GCA_034779775.1 of Enteromius afrohamiltoni. Lineage (NCBI taxonomy): Eukaryota > Metazoa > Chordata > Actinopteri > Cypriniformes > Cyprinidae > Enteromius > Enteromius afrohamiltoni. Next base: position 19,430,747 of record JAUYWG010000056.1, read on the forward strand.
TTAAGATGATGGGTGGATGGTCTTTCAAGGGGGCTGACTGGACATTTGGCAGACCGTGGATTTTCCCGCTGGGTCGGCGTACTTTTGTTCCTGTGCAATTACTTTCTGCCAAGGACCATCATACAGGGCAGGGGCGGATCTATCTCCCGGTGACCCCATTTGCCACCCCAGCTCTAGTGCCCCGTATATTAGTAGTGGCTCCATGATGCCCGCAAATTGTACAAAATATTCCGGAATCTACACCAAGCCGGCACACGTGTGCATGCGAGACATTAATGTCTGCATCTTGCATCTTATGATGCGCGCGCGTGTGTGTGTGTGTGTGTGCCGGTTCATAGCACGTGCTAGACAGAGAGCATCCTGATTGGTTTACTAGGCGTTCAGTGTAGGTGGGCTTTTATCTTTTTTCTCGGGGGCCGAAGTTATCAGTTCAGCTACGCTTCGAGATCGTCGCGGCAGAGAGAGAGAGACTCGACTGTAAACAACATAACAAACATTGCAATAGTTTTGAAGAAAAAAATCTGCATTTTCATTAAACCAGAGAAAAACTTTGAAAATAACCATAACAACACAGTCTCCATGCTACAATAACTATAGAAGTCTCGGCACCTCTATATCAGTGCAATTTGACTGTATTATTTGTGTCCCGTTGAAAAAATTGCTCGCGAGAAATCTATCCCTCCATACTGTTTAAATGAAATTCATTGAATTTGTTTTCATGTCTTATCCGAGATATTTGAGTACTTTAAAAGGTCATTTTGTTGCTCTTGTTGAAGATATATGTTGGTGATTTAAATGTGGTTTTTGTAAAAAAAAAAATTGATCCACTGAGACTTTGTATCCATATGCAGTCTGCATTGTTGGTCATGCTTTGTAAATTAAACTTGGCATAGACTTAAACTCGCTACAGGTTTGACTTTCTAATCCAGATATCAGGTTCAAGTAAATCACACATCAGCCTTCATTTCAGTTTTAATAGGACAATGTAAAAATGCGCACCCTAGTGTATACACTGAATAAGAATAGCGTTCCTTAAATCTACAAAAACCATGCTAGGATGCAGGCTTCAGTGTTGCCACTGTTTTTCTAGATCCGCCCCGGGATACAGGGACAATGGTCCATCACAAAGCACTATATAGACATAGATCTGGCTCCGCCTATTTACATATCGCTCCACCTTTCTCTCAGTCCCTCAATATGAACAGGTCAAAGCGAAACAGTGGAGCTGAAAAGCTCAGGAAAAAGGAGCTTAAACATTTAGGAAATGTGCCTCGGCAATTCCCAAAGGTACACAGCAGCGTTATCAAGAACAGCTTTCTCAGATCTCTGTGTGGAGCACAATAATCTCACTGCATTATTACTAGGGATGCAACGGTACAGTGAGCCCACGGTAACGGTTGGGTTTCGATACAGTACCGTCTGTGAGCTCTAACACATTTGCCCTTTCTATTTCAAGTTATCAAGGTACAGAGACGATATAAAAAAAAATATTGACAGCAACAAGAAAATACTTGAAAATACTACATACATTACTAAATACACCAACGAATAAACAACAATAATAACAAAATGTATCACTAAGTGGTGGACAATTGTCCAGTTCAGTAATTGGTGAGGTAGCATCACAATGTGCCGTATCAAACTTACACTGAACATTTACAACACCACTGGGTTAAATAAACCATCTAACCTTAACACTTTAAACTACTTCAAATACTCTGTGTTTCATTATTATTAAATAATCTCAAATGTAAACATGGTAAAAGTGCACCATCCAGTTTAAAATGTAAACAAAAACAGTCTGTTTCAGCTTCACTCTTACTCGCGTCGTAAAGTTCTGGAATAATTTTGCTGCTGAAATGTTAACCTATGCAGCCAAAACAGAATTGATTCGTTCGTCTTTCGAGGCTTCGGGTTTTTCGAGTCGTTCGTTCATCACATGACGGCCCCGTAAGCTTAACCTATGCAGCCTGAGCCGTGCGCGACTGAACGAATCACTCCCACGAGATGACTCGTTTTTCCAGAGTCACATTAAAGATTCGTTCAAAATGAACGAATTGTTCAAGAACGACCTATCACTAGTCTGGAGAAGTTCTGACTATCGCCTGATTGTCTATGCGCTTAATACACAGAAAATGCTTATTTTAATTAAAATGAATGTTGAATGTTTCAAATGGGCTACCGAAAAATATCGCTGTTCACGTGGGTGTGCTGAACCGAAAACCATTGCATCCCTAATTATTACAATTAATGACAAAAATAATGTTTGGAAATGTAAACTGATATTTCTAACGGACACGCTACCGTAAAAAAAAAAAAAAGATAGAAATAACCAACTTAAAACCAGTTTTTGTTGCTGACAATACTAGGGGCCTAAGACTTTGGCACAGTACTGTACATATTTTCATTTAATGAGTGCTACTTTAGTTTCGTTGATGTACTATTATAGTTTTTAATAACTGGTTTTTAAATGTATATGAAATGTCTTTCTTTTTTTGGTTAAAATTATTGTACTTTTGTACACTAGGCTACCTGAAATAAACTTTTATTATTATTTATTTATTTTTTTGTGTGTGTATATTTAGTACAGAATTTACCTTTTTATTTATTGTCTATTTTAATACATTTTAATCAGGGCTGTCAAAATCAACATATTAATAATGCATTAATGGAAATGAATTTTAACGCCACTAATTTTCAAAGCGTGATTAATGCAGCATGCGTGTTCTGTTTGACCCGTGCCTCACTGCTGTAGTTGGAGAAATGGAGATTTGAGAGCTGCTTTAGACTTGATGGCCCGTGTTTCCATCACTGTATCATATTCATTCTGTCTGACCTCAGAAACAGTAAATTATATGAAACCGTTTTATTGAGAATTTTAGCTGCGTCAAAATACAGTGTGTGTAGACACCAACAAGGTCTTTGAAAAACATCTATGACCTTTGAAACATCCAGTCTTCATGCTCTGAGTATGGTTTGACATACATTTGCATAACCAACCCATATTTCCACGCTTGTGTTGATTAGTATAAATTACGAAAAGATAAAAATGTACAATCAAGTTGCGATTGATCAGTACAATCATGAGATTAATCGTGATGAAAAATTGACAGCCTTAATTTTCAATCACTAGTTATTATTTTATGGTCCTATTGTAAACCAGGATTTCTTTACAAAACTGCATTTTTAAATGCAATCGTGATTTTATTTTTTCGATATATCAGAAAAATTGCGGTAATGTATTTTCCCCAAACCTTTAACACTTTACTATAAGGTATCATTTGTGAACATTAGTTAATGAACAGTACATTTATTACAGCAACTTACTCATCTTTATTAACATTATTTCACAAAAATGCAGTCGTTCATTGTTAGCTCAGGTTAGGTGACAGTGCATTAACTCATTTTAACAAACGCAGCTTGTGATTTTTAACAATGCATTATGATAAATAAATGTAGTAGTAGTAGTATTGTTCATCCTTGATTCATGTCAGCTGACTAGCTCAAATCTCATTTGCAGTCTTGCATACTGGTGTCAGTGACATTAAATCTGCTATTCCTAAACTAAACTCGGGTGCAAATGAGATTTCAGAGGGTAAAACGTCTCTCAGGGCTTCAGCAGTCCATGTGTCTGGTGTTTAGTGTTGGCTCCGCGCTATAAATCACATTGGTCGTTGAAGACCGAAAGAGAACATAAAGTGAGAAAACCACGCCAAAATGATGCCATTACTGTCTTTTTCATGCAGAAAGTTAGCTGCAGTCTGCTGTGCTTTACTCAGACGTGATGAGGGGGGTGGAGATGTGCTGATCTCACCGTTACCGTCGGTTACCAGAGCCTCTCTCTCTCTCTCTGTGTGTGTGTGTGTGTGTGTCTCTCTCTCTCTCTCTCCCTCCCCCTCGAGCTTCTCCTCTCATCTTTTCTCTGGAGCTGTGAGTGAGAGACAAAGACCCCCGTTCGTTCTGCACGCGCTCACACCGCCAACGCTCCTCTGCATGCCGGATCCAGTATTTCTCGCGCTACTATGCTTGTGCGCCGGACCGCTGTGATTTAACTCACGTGTGTGTGTAAGTGTATTTGACGGATACTACGGAGCCCTCGAGGTGGACTACGATTCCTCGTCTTTAATGGAAGGATTGTACCACGGTAAGAGCTTTTCCTGCTGCTCCGCACGGCCACATCTGAACATGTATGTGTGTGTGTTTTCAGTGACGGAGAGAGAGAGGCTTCCGCTTCCACACGCTGTAATGAGTTCTGCTCATAAGGTCTGAATGGGAAAATTGTATTTTAGTTTGAATGTTGCAAGTTTAGACTGAAATGGTAAAAAAAACAAAAACTTTAGCTGAAATGCATAGTTAATCGTTTGAACACATCCTGATGTACTAAACAGTCTGATCTCTATGGTGAAGCATTACAGTCTATAATGACACTGGTAATTAGACAGATACAGACTTGAAATCTTATACCAGTAGTGAATATACCTAATATGAATGTATAATGGGTGAAAAATAATGCTATAAAATATAGTTATTTCAAATTGGCATGTATAATATTTAATGTGTGTATGTGAGCGTTTTATATTACATCAGCAATACGTTTTATTGCAAATAGCATGCACCTTGAGAATTTGGAACATTTTCATTTTCTACTGTACATTTTCTAATTAATTATAGATTTTCATTTCTTTATCAAAACTTTGCAATGTATTGCAAAAAATATTAAATAATCCGGTTAACTGTTTAGTACTTGTTTTAATGAAATGTATTTTCTTTCACTAATTAATTAATTACACTAAACGTGTAAAGTGCAAATATATATGTGCATCTCTTAAATGTTTTTCTTATTTTGAGATGCATAAATGTTCCCTGGTTCAGTTTTACCGATACCGATATCGATACCGATAACTAGTTTTTTTTTCTTTTTCCTTGTAATTTAATATGATTACCAGTATAATCAGTATAAACAAACAGAAATACACTTCTGCACAATTGTAATAATTCATTTATTTTAAGCATTCTCGTTGAAATCTGTCTAAAAAAACACTTAAACACTTAGAATGAAAATGTAAATACATTGTAAAGTTGAATGATGGTTTAACTTATGTATTCTGGCATAGTAAAAGAGCTAACTGTTTAGATTAGAAAGAAAACAAGTCTTATTGAACTGATTTAAAAAGGCTGTTATATGTTGAGACCACAGCAAGTAATGATATATTATGCATCACTAATGATTGTTTATGAAATTTTGATTGCATCATAATAATTTAATCAAGAAGAGCTTAGCTTCAGAGTAACTGAGTAACATTTAAACCAACCATTGATCTGAAGCCTTTCTGGTCCATTTTACTAATCTATATCTATCATAGAAGAACAACATTATTGATTACATAAACCGCTAGATGCTGGTGGATACACGGGTTTGAGTATTTTACAGTTATGTGTGTGTAATTCTGCGATCTGTGATTTTTTGGGCAGTGCAAGCAAAATGTAGGTCGAAAGCTTCTGCGTGCATATATGCATATTTCTGTATGATAATTAATGAAGAGTCTATTGTTAGCGTTAGGAGTTGTTTCTGTTGGCAGTCATATTAAGGTCAGATGCAGATTGGTGTGTGTATGTGGTTATTATTTGTGTTTTAATTGTGTTCGTGTGTGTTGTGGGTGCATGCGCTGAACTCTGTGACCCTGATATTTGGATTACTTATGACTGATTGCTTTCCTGCCCTTGGAAGCGTGCCATGCGCGCGCGTGTGTGTGTGAGGTCATGAATGCTGGCCTGAGTGTGTTTGGCAGGTGTTTGAGCCTGTTGGATGTGTGCGTGTGAGTCTTGTTTTGCCCCGGGCCCTTGAATGAGGCGTGTTCCTCTCACCCCTCACAGTGGCACACAATGACATGGAGGAAGGAGGTGTGTGTGTGTGTGTGTGTGTGTGTGTGTGTGTGTTAAACAGCCCTCCATCGTCTGTCAGATCCAGTTGAGTAGAGTTCACTCACGTGCCACTCTTATATCTGTGCTTTTGTGTTTAGAAGTGAAGTGAAGTGTTTATGTGCAGCTAAGTACTGTGTGTACTGTGTATATTAATGATGTACGCACACACACACATACAGTATATGTTTTGAAAATATTTAAATGTCCATATTTATATTTCTTATTTATATTACAATATATAAATATAAAAATTAATGCTAATTTTTAATAGTGTGATGTAATTTAATTATTTTTTTGTATATTTTTGGCATTTTCTTTTTAGTTTGTATATTTTATTTTGACATTGACATTTTCTTAAGAGCTTTTTCTGTGTTACGTCAGCTGCATCAGATGTGGACTATTAATGTATTTCATCATTATCACTAGCATTCTCTCCCAGTACTGTTAATAATATTTTTCAGTAAACTCCCTCCAGAAATCAAGCAAGTTTCAAAAGTTTCCACTCTCTCTCTCTCGCTGTCTCTCTCTGACCTTGTATCAGTCCTGCTGCATCAGCACCTGGCTGTTCTCTGTCACGCTGAGGACTATGGGAAGAAGCAGCCCCCGCTGGTGCCGCAGTGCATTATGGGTAGTACTCGTTGCTCATTTGATGTCTGATCCTCACGGATATCATCTTCTATATGGTGCTTTCTAGAGAGATACAGAAACGAAGCATCTTCAAGGTTGAACGTATATCCATCTAATGCACAGGAAAGAATAAACCAGGTGACTGTGAATCAAATTAAACTAAAACTCTCAGATAGACGGGCCTCTTCGGATTAATATGGATTCAGTCCATCCAGCTTGTTGCAACAGCATTAAAATGAGCAGATTTTTTTATAGTTATCAGTTACTGTTGTGCATGTAAACTGAGAAGTCACCTAAGATTTCATCCTTGGTCAGTGTGCGTGTTTATTTTGATGCCACGTCACGTCGATGACATTCTCTCGGTCCGTCTTCACTGTCATTCTGTCGGTCAGTAATTAGAGCTGAGACACAAAGCCATGGTCTGTCCTCTGCAGCAGATCTGGGTTTGAAGGTAAATAAATCACAGCCGGGCCGGTTTCGCTGCATTAGGACACAGATGCTTGCATATTATTTATAGATCCTCAAGGGTAAGTGCGGTTTAATGAGGTACCGCTGAGATCCGAACCCAGGTTTATTACTCGGGTGCTTTTGGTAGTTTTTCAAAGTTTTGTGCCTGTGGAGGTGAATTGAACTATTGATAAATCTCTTTAAATAGATTTAGATCCAGTAGTATTGGCCTAGACTGCTGTTCAAAAGTTTGAAAAAAGGCTCTTTTGCTCACCAAGGCTGAATTTATTTGATCGAAAATACAGCATAAAATGTGGAATATTATTGTACTTTAATGTTAATATTTTGTTAAATGTAATTTATTTCTGTGATCTAACCAGAATTCTTGAATCAGACGATCCTTCAGAAATCATCTGCTGTTCGAGAAACATTCATTGTTTTCGATGTTCAAGATGTATTTTTGTGGAAACCAATACATTTTCTTAGAAAGTTCAATAGAATAATTAGTGTTTAATGTGTATTTACTGTCACTTTGGATCAATTTAATGCATCCTTGATGAATAAAAGCTTTAATTTCTGCTAAAAAAAAACTTCTAAACAGTAGTGTAAACAGAAACATCTCCTCTTTTACTTTAATTTTAAGTTTTTCGGTTCCATTTTGTCACACATGATGGATCACATCAGTCACTTTTGTGCAGATTTGTTTTTAAAAAAGACTCTTTTCGGGGCTATTTTGAGGCAGGATGTTTTGTGATAACCCCAAAAATTCCATCAAACACCCATCAAATATCTACTTTTGTGTTTAACAGATGAAAGAAACTCGCACAGGTTTGCAAAAATGAGAGGGTGAGTAAATGATAAAAGGATGAGCTATCCCTTTAATCAGCTTGTAGTATGAATAAGCAATCATGATGTCGTGAAGATCTGATCCATATCTTTGAGTTATCATCCCGACGGAGCTGAAACAGAGACATTTGTGTTCAGTTTCACTCCATCCTCTCATAACCAGCCAACAGCTTGATAGGCAGGTGTTTGAGTCTGAGGCGTCTTGCTCGTCTCTTCTGTTGGTGACCTTTGCATCACTTCCTGATCCTCAGCGTATGACATATGGAGCCGACCGCGTCAAGACTGGTGCGTAAGAAAGGCTTTGACGCGGAGAAGTGTCAACGATCCATTAAAGATGTCCGCCAGCGTATATGAAGTGTGACAGAAGTGTGTTAAAATCACACTGATCCTTTAATCTCCGGACACAGTGTCAACAGAGCGGCCACACGACGCCATTCACATGTAGATTCGATTAGCCGCTAACAATATTGATTATTTGAAGTGCGTGTGTAATCGAGAGGGTGTGAGGGTCACGAAGTCTGGCGTATCCGTAGACGAGTCTGTCATCCATTAAGATCCGATGTTAGAGCTCATAAAGGAGCGCAGCGGTCTGTTCTGGGTTGTTATAGTTTGTCCACATCAAAGAGCGCCCGTAACGGCAGAGTTATTGCTGCCAGGGTTTATGGGAGATGCTAGAGGAGCCCATCTGTGAATCTGGTGCCGTGACCCGGATCTCATTCTGGGTTAACGTACAGCTGATGCTCGTCTCGTGGTCTCTCGTTTCCCTCCATCTGTTCACCTCATTCACATTCTTTACACTGAGAACATGCGAGATCTCAAGAGTATGTTACAGTCATTTAACAGCCGCTTTTATCTGAACTGATAAATGAGGTTCTTTGGCTCATATATTGGGAAAATGCATCTGAAAGTGCCCGAGTATATACATAACAGAACAATAAAATATTATGTTCATTATTTTTGTAAATATGTAAGTAAATATAGGTGCATGTAAAATACATATACAATTTTATTGATAAATATTTAATAAATATAAATATGGAAAATAACCATGACGAATATGTTACAGGATGAGTGCTTGGAAATGAACGTGTGATCGGTTTAATGTATGTGAAAGTGTGTTTATTCACTCTGTGTTTAATGTTGTGCTTTGTTTTCTTATATTTCCCCGCTGTGATCTCTGTCTCTGGTCTGTCCATTCACACGAGTCAGCGCACATGTGTTCATTTAGTGTGTGTGTGTGTGTGTCTCCAACAGATGTAAACACTTATCAGCTAATATAGACAAAACAAACAGCCTGGTCTTGTGTAGTGCGGCAGAGAAAAACTCTTCATGTGCGCTCATCCTGATGTTATTTGATTTGGAAATCTTTGGGGGGGAATAAATGTAGAAAAATAGCACCGAGCACCAAATGCATAAAATCTTGTATTTCTTGAGTACAACACAACACAACGTTGTTTATAATATAAATGAGTTCTACTGCATTAACTGTGCTTTGCATCTTTTTGTACAAAGCTAAAATGTTATACTTTTTTTTACATATGAATTGCAATGCAGTCACACGCTGTCACAATAAATTTTTTCTCACCATATTATCTTAATGATTTGATGAGTTTTCAAATATGATATGTGCAAATTAGCCAATTTAAGTTCCTATTCACATTTTGGTTTTGTATAAAACGATGCAAAATGCTACAAAAGCAGATGGCATCATTTATGTTTATTCATAAAACTACATTGTTCTTTTCTTTTAAATAGTTGACAATCTGAAATAAGTGAGAAAAAGTTCATTACGAAAGCTCAAATAGAATATACCAGTCATCTTTGAGTAAAAATGCTGTTCTGGTGTGTTTGGTAAAGTGTATGAATCAGTGCAGCGCTAAAGCAGAGCCTTCGATGCAAGACCAGAATTAGGAAAACCATGTTGACTTGATTACTCAGTGTTACGAGAAACTTGTCATCTGGATGCAATATCGTTACACAGCGCACCACACACACACACACACTCACAGGAGGCAGTGAATCATCTCTGTGTATTGATCTGTGCATGCATCTGACAGTTGATAAAGCTTTTCCTTGTAACTGAGCTCCAGTAAATGAGTGGTTTCCTTCCTGCTCGTGTCTGGCTTCAGTCTCAGCGCTGAGTCCGGTTTCAGATGTCCCTTCTGTCCTTGTGTCCTCCACATTCATCAGACTTTATTGGCTGTCAAAATACTGCCAGATAAGAAAGAGATCTCTTTAATGTCTCAGCTGTTTCTCCAAATAGCAAATGGAGATTGTTGCTTGCACTACACTCTCAGAAATAAAGGTAAAAGCTGTCACTGGGGCGGTACCTTTTCAAAAGATACCTTAATGGCCCACTTTGGTACCTTAAAAATACATATTAGTGCTTAAAGTGTACAAATGAGAAAATAATTGGGTGACAGCGTTTGCGCCTTTATTTCTGAGAGTGCAGGTCAGCTCTGGGCTCACTGTGTCTATTTACAACAGTTTCTTAATGAGTTGTAGTTGATATGTAGTTTAGAGCTCTATTCCCTTTACTAAGCAATAAAAGAGCAGGCATGCAGTGCTTTTGAGTTTTCCTGCTCCTCAGATGCTCTTTCTGAGGGGGAAAAACTGCAAAGTCAGGCATCTCAATATGAGCTCAGTCGCTTCTCATCAAAAGATCTGCAACAAAAGAGCAACCACTGACCACAGATTTCGACTTCTCAGATGTTTTTCCTGTTTTTCAGGAAGCACAAAGAGAAAGCTCAGTATCATTTCTCATCAGATGATTTTATAGCTCTACTGTCTTATTGACTCGTTTGAGCTCTTTTATATCATCCTTGAGGAGTTGAGCGCTTGCGTCTTTCTTTTGTATCTTCTGATTTTAAACGTTTTCAGGATTCTTGGTCTCAGATGTTCATCCCGAGGAAGTAAAAACATTTATCTCACATGTGTCTCCTCTAGAGTTTCAGAAGAGATCTCCATCATTTGTCAAGACACTTAAAGTCTTCCCAGATATTTCACTCAAATGTGACCCTGGATCACAAAGCCAGCCGCAAATAGCACAGGTGTATTTGTAGTTGAATTACCGCTTTTTATTTAATGCCAAAAATCATTACTTTAGATTGTACTTTACATTGTTTAGTAATATGCATTGCTATTTTAAAGATTCCAGATCTCGACCAAATGTTGTCCTATCCTAACAAACCATGCATCAGTGAAAGCTTATTTTATTGAGTTTTGTGCTCCAGGGTCACAAATGATCTGAACTGCACAACATTAGCTCTGTAGTCTTTGTGTATGTCAACTATTGGCTCTTTTGTGTTTGTTTTTATTTCTGCTGAGGATTTTAATAGAAACAAAGTTTAAACGAGACCGAAGCGAACTCCAGCCGAGCTCTTAATCTCGTTCTGGTTGTGACCTGGTTATTGACGGTGCTTAATGAATATGCCTGTGGTCCCAGATACACAGACAGGGGGCGCCGTAGATCCCGTATCTCCTTCCCTTGAGATCACAGATGACCTATAAAACCACATGCTCTGCTGAATGTGCTGAAACGACTAAACCAAAGACCTGACCTCCCTTCTCTCTCTCTCTCTCTCTCTCTCTCTCCACAGACATTTCCAGAATTTCATTTTACACAGGTGAGTGACTTCATCATAAACTCTTTCTCTCGCTGTGTTTGTTTCAAGCCGAGTAACTCAGACTAAATCATCGGTAGGCTGCATCACCGAGGGCTTCGATGTTCTGTTGAGCTCACTGTGTCAGAAGGGGTCAAAACAACGACAATTGGTGCCTAATGAAACTTTATAGCAATGGATCTATATATATTTTTTTATATTTAAGAACATAATTCTGTCCCAAAAAATACATTTCTGGCGACCTTTTTTTTTGCTATAAGGGTTCAAAATTTCGTTGGAATAAATCACTTTAAATTAACTAACTCCTATTAGTTAATATGAACTAACCTTGAAGAATTTGTCTGCAGCATTTATTATTCCTAATCAATGTTGTTTTTAATCTTTTAACATTATCTAGTGCCATGCGAACAAGCATGCACATTTTTGTTTTATAAACTAACATTAAAAAAGACTAATAAATGTAAATATATTTTGCTCGTTGTCAGATGAGAATGTAAAGTATTGACACCGGTCAGAGAAGGTAAAACCACTTGCGATATTTTGTGGCAGTACCATGGTTCATTAATGCATGATATTTTTGAATGATTACCATATTCATAAAGCTCACATAGATTCAAATATTAATTCATGCATTGATTTATTGGCTTTTTTTGCATCATTACTGGTATGGATTTGTGATTGAGGACCATTCACTAATACCAGTTGACTTCATATTAAAACACACAATTGAAAAGCAATAATAAATATATATATATATATATATATATATTTGATTCTCAAAAATAGTAGAGTCCAAAAACAAAAGGCTCATAATAGCCTGGTACTTGTTTGTTATTCTAAACACTTCTGTGTGTTTGTGGGTGTGTGTGTGTGTGTGTGTGTGTGTTGAGGTTGGCTTGATGTGGTAACGATAGGAAATGAACTGATGAGTCATTAACGCAGGGCCACATTAATATTCATCAGAGCGTTCCTCAAGGTTTGAGGGCGCTGTGGCGGGACAGCCCCGTCCGTCTGGGGCCTCCGTCTCCGCTGCCATGGAAACAGCAGATTCTCACACGTCATATTCTGCTTCATTCAGAATATAACTGATGCACAAGGCAGTCTTACTGTAAGGTTTGAGATATTATGAAGAGATTGGGAGGGACGATATACTCGTTTAATTGTATGTATTTGCATGAGATCTCTACGGTGGCCGAGAGGTGCAAAACAAATCACAATTCTGGAAACAAAATAGCAAATTACAAACGCAAAAAAACCTAAATAACAATTCAGAAAGCATCATAGCAAGTCAGGAACACAACGACAAATCAGAGAAACCGGAAGAGGAAGGGATAGTTTGAGACAGGGCCACTCACCGCTGACTGGACGAGACATCTGTCAATCAAGGAGTACAGGAAGAACAGCAGATGTGTCTTAAGTCGAGTCGAACAGTCTTTTTATTGGGAAGATTAAACTGCAGTTCTGACTTTTCATTATGCTTTCTGAATTATTTAGTTTTTTTTGTTTTGTTTTCAGAATTGTTCTTTAGTTTTTCTCTAGCATGTATTCATATGGCAGAGCGTGATGAGTGCTACAACACAAGCGATCAATAGAGTTTGAAGTGCTGCAGTACAGAGTTTGGAAAGTTGGCCGGAGAGGATCAATCCAGTACAGAACTGTGTAGAATTAGTCATGGATTTTGTGAGATTCGCTGTTAGGAGGGGAAGTGTAATCAGCAGGTAAGTAGTTTGTGCTGCTGTAACATTGATGAGAAGCACCTGATTTATCAGCATGTGTTGTATTAAAGATGCATCTGTTACCCGTCGCCCCTCTGTTTAATTACTCCACAGATGTGCTTTCTAGCATCTACAGTCTGTGTTTTTAAATGCCGTACTTGCAGTATTTACTGCTTAATGCACACTACTATATACATTTTTTTACATTTTATTTTTATTTATTTCTATATATTATAAACTTAGGAAAATATACTATAACTATTTATTTTTATTTTATGTATTATGTTATAAGTATAACAAACATATATTCATAAAATATTCGCTCATTTTATTTTTTCATTTTTTTATATTATATTTTTTATTTAATTTTACTTTAAAATATATAATGATTTAATTTATTTACCTTTTTTTACAAATTGTGTTTTATATATATATATATATATATATATATATAGTTTTACATTTGTGTTAATTATTGTATTCATATATGAAACAAACTTTAAAAAATTATAATATATAATTAATATATATTATAATTATATATTAATATACAATATGTTGCAGTTGTATTTACTTATTGATTTTTACATTCTATTTAAAAAAATTATTTTAAACAAATATATTATTTATATATTTATTTTTTGCTTTGTCTATATTTTATTTAAAATGTTTAAAATAAAGTATTTATTTAGTCATTTAGTTATCTTTGTATAAATTAATATAAAATACATCATTTAAAATTGTATTTATATTATATATGTATCTTAGAAATATAGTTTTATTTATATATAGTTATTTGTTGTCATTTTCCTTTTAAATTAAACCTTTTTTCCTTCATTCTTTCATTCTTTTTTGTCTTTGTCTTTCTTTCTAGTCTCATTCCTCACACCATCCATGTGAATATCATGGTAGTTGTGTGTATTTTTAGTGGATACCATGGTACTCTTGAGTTTTGTACAATTTCTTGCTGATATATAGTCTTCTGAAGCTTGCTCTCTTGGGATTTTCAGTCTGGAAGGACACACGCGGCCTCCTGTAGTCCTGACCCCTCCTCAGTCCTGTCCCGTGTGTGTGTGTGTGAGCGTGCGCTGGAGCGTGGAGTGTGTCTCAGTGATTCCTGCTGAGGGAGTCAGAGGCGTTTGTAAAGGCTTTTGTCAGGATCACTGGGCCGGATGTGAAGGGTTTGTAAAGGAAAGAGCTGAACCCCTCCCTTCCCAGCAGCCTCTTTGTCTGGCGCTCTCAGTGTTTGTGAGTAGGGCTCATGAACGCCCATCACTGCATCTGATTGTGTGTGTGTGTGTGATGGTTAGTGCTGTAAGTTAACCACATGTGTGTCCAGTTATCCAGATATCTCATTCATTACTCTAGAAACCAGTTTGCTTTAAGAATCTCCAAGTGAAGTGAAACCCAAAGGGCAATCTGATAAAATAGTGATTTGATTAAGCTTGGGGCTGAGATTTCTGATTGGTTGATTCTCACACTTACTCTGCAATGCATTGTGGGATACAGTACTAAGTGTGCTAAGTTTGGCTTTACAGCAGGGTTATTATAGAGAACTAAAACTCATCATTATTTCAGCTAGATGCCAAGACAAATGTCCTATATGCACTTTTAATTGATTTTCTCCTGCTGATAAAGCCAATGATTGGGTTCACAGACTAATGACTACAGAATAACCCAAACCTGAAAAGCCCTGAAAAATGATTGACTTCATGAATCATCTCATCCTCCAGAATATCCTGATTTAGCTCATTTTTGAGGCATATTTGGACCCCAACTTTCCCCAGACTCCTGGTGATGTGGATCTGAGATGCACACACACTTCTGCGTAAAATCAGATTGATGCTTTGACTGTGTCAGCTGAGCGTTTCATTTCTGAGCTGCCTATTTATTTTCTTATTGTAATCATAAATAATATATTTGAAAAATAATTATAATATATTCATGCCATTTTTTATTTATTACATTTAAAATGGTATACAAGTATAAATATATAGATGATGGATGATGAATAGAAATACTTATAATTATATTTTCTTCAAAAGCAAATAGTATTAATATCACTACGATAAAACAAAAGTTAATATTATTTAAATTCTATTAATATTAATTACTGAAACTAATTTAATAATCAGTATTTATGTGTTAATATGAATATAATAATCACTTTAGGATCATTTAATTTTGTATTTTTATATTATATACATAATCATTTAAATGTGTATTATATTTGCATTTATAGTAGTAGTAATAATAATAATTATTATTCTTTGTCCTTTAATAATTTTTTGATTATAGTTGTAAACTCTACACTGCAACAATAATAATGTAATAATATATAACAATTTTTTTGCATATATTTTAATTGTCAATTATTAAAAACATAATTTAAACAGTAATGTGTATGTATATATATATATGTGTGTGTGTGTGTATAATTATACATAGTGATAATTTTATTTGAATTATTTATTACTGTGTTGAGTATTAATAAAATTGTAATATGGTTGAGAAACAATAACTGTGTCAGTAGCCACTAAGAAAGCAGCTGCCTATGTAGTCAGTAAAGAGCAAGGCAGCTCAATAGTTTTATTACAGGACTGCAGTGTAAAGACAACATGCTGGGAAACACAAATGCGTTTGGGGACAGAAGCGGTGAGAAGGCACGCAGGTCAGTGGTGATTTGCAGTCGTGGTTGGGTTGGTAAACATCCTCTGTTGAGGGAAGTGAGTGTGGGATTTGCATATTAATGAGGCTGGTGTGGCCCCTCCCCCTGGAGCCCTCTCTGGCCTTCCCTGCCTGGATCGGCTCATTCTCCTCGGCGAGGAAGAGCCTCTCACACACCATCTGCTCCTCTGCGATCGGGTCTGATGAGGGTGTTTGAGAGCAGCGGGTGCTGGCTGACCCTCAGCTCGGCCTCAGACAGACGGTCAGCCGCGCTCATGGAGAAGACACGCTGCAGTCCTTTCCCCTCGTGCTGGGCCGCAGGTACACCTCTGTTCAGGATCACAGTCTGACCGAGGAGGGTTTGTTGTGTCTTGTTTTAGTAGGTGGAAGCGTTTTGACAAACGTGTTATTTCTTTCCACATTTCTTGAAGAATGAACAGTTTTGAAGTTTTATTTCTTGTGTGTGTGTGTGTGTATATATATATATATATATATATATATATATTTCATTTTATTTAGCTTTTAATTCAATTAAAATCTAAATAAAATCTTTTTATTGTATTATTCTGTTTCAATAGTAATTTGTTTTGTTTAGTTTTTGTTTGCTTTGTTTTGTGCCTTTGTGTAATACATTTTTTGTTAGAATTTTTCTTTTATTATTTTAATAGGATTTATCTTATTTTTTTTCTTTTTGACGATTTTGTATTTGTTTAATCTACTTTTAATCGTTTCTTTTTTTCAATTATTTTGAAAAAATAATTTTCTTGTTTTTTTTCTTCATCTTTTTTTTGCATCATATTCTTTTATTTTGTTTTATGTTGTTTTTAAAATAAAATTCTTTTATTTAATAAATTTTTTTAGTTTTTAAATGTTTTCAACTTTAGTTTTTAAAGTTTTTTTTTTATTTTTTAGTTTCTAATATTTTATTGTAAAGATGAATTAACATCACACTTTGGCATTAGTACAAACTACATATTATAACATCGTTTATAATGTTTAGCCAATGCTTTTCTAATTTTTACGAAGGCAATGCCATTAATTAATCATAAAGCAGTTCTTTATTTTTGTTTTAAAGCAATTTCATTAAGCAGAATTGTAGTTTTTTTGTAAAGGAGGTTTCTTGTGTGTGTGTGTGTGTGTGTGTTCAGCACCTGCTCTTGACGCTGTCTATCAGTCAAACACTCATTCAGTCTTAATCTTATTGACTCTTGTGTGACTGACAGAGTCCCGAAGACTCACTGTGTGTGTGTGTGTTCAGGGAATCATAGAGAGAGAAGATTTGATTTGAAAATGAAAAATGCGTCTATTAATTCTAATAGTTTGATTGGATTTAGCTGCTTCAGCTCCTGGTTAAATGAATTGTGAGTCAGTGTTTTAGCCACGGTTCATTAAAGCGAACATCAAATAATCCTGCAGCAAACACACACTCATTCATTCGTTCACAGATTCAGAGACAGCCCGTGTGTAACTACATCGTGACCTCTCGCCGCATTCAAAGCCTGATTCATCTCTTCATCTTTATATGCTGTATTATGAGGTTAATTCCCATTTTCACTTGTTTGCAGTTATGTTAAAATCCATGTATCACAATTGCAAAAAGACGTTTAAATTGAGTAAAGCGATGACGCCCTGTAAGATCTTGAAATCTTGTAGTCTGACTGCGGGCTTTAGACAGAAAGACAATGTCTGAAGATTCTCTGAGAACATTAAACCAGCAGGATCTTCTGGCTAATAATCATAATCAGATCTAATGTTTAGCAGCGTTTAATGGTTGTTCTGGGACTGGTGTGTGTCATCTCTTTGTACTCTCATATCATCTCTTCTGCTATCAATCTTTTCTTCTCTCGTATCTTCTGCTTTCTCCTCTCACGTCTTCTCTGTTGCAGTAAACCTCTGGCTCTCGTCTCGTCTCTTCTGCACTCGTCATCTCTCATTTCTTCTCCCTTCCTCTCATTACGTCTCTTCTTTGTTTGCTTCTATATCATCACATCTCTTCTCCTTTGATTCTTTTCTTCCCTTGTCTTGTTTTGCATCTTATTAGTTTCTTTTCTCAATTCGTTATTGCTCTCATCTCACCCCTTCTTTGTTCTCTTTGCTCTTTCCTCCGCTCATCTTGTATATCTTTTCTTCTTCTCTCATGTCTTCTCCGTCTCTTGTAGTTTGCGTCTTTACTCTTTCTTGCTCTCGTTTATTCTCATATGCTCTCACTTTGTCTCTCTCTTTTATATCACTCTCGTTCTGTCTCTTCTTTGCTCTCTTCTCATCCCTTATCGTTTGCTCTTTCCCTTCACATCTCTTCTTTTCTTTGCTGTCATGTGTCTGGTTTTTGTCGTCATTTTATCTCCTTTCTTTTTTCTCTCATCTCTTTTCTTCTTCATTGCTCATACTCTTCTGCTCATCTTCTCATTACTTCTCTTCTTGTTTTCTCTCACCTCATCTCTCCTCTTATCCGTTCTCTCTTGTCTCTGTCCTTTGGTGATTTCTGTCTGTTCGCTCAGACCCGTCTCATGCTGTCAGGAATGAGTCACGACTCCTAGATGACGTAAATTCATTGAAACCTCCTTGCAATCGCCTGAAATGAGTCATTTTCACAGGGCAGACTTCTGGACGTGGTGGTTTGGCCAAGGAGCGGTTGAGTAAGACCGAACTGTGATATTAAAGATTGTGAAATCGTTAGAGATGCTATATTCAGTGACTTTTGCTCACGGTGTGAAAAGATGTCCTTCGGCTTTCTCTTGTGTTGGGAAATGATTGTATCATCTGTGTTATGGGAAGTAACCATTGTTTGCTGCTCCAAAACCATATGATATTTTAATCTGGCACCACAAAAAATTCCTTCCTTTATCCAGAGCGGCTTGAGGAAATGAGGAAAACCACAAGCAAGCCAACAATATTCATAGAATATATTCAATATTCATGCCAGTGTAAACCTGATTTTCACACAAACTTGAACTACAGTGCAGAAAATGCCCAGATTAAATATATATATATATATATATATATATTTTTTTTTTATTATTATTATTATTTATTAATTTTTTTGTTGATTTATTATTTAATTATTTAATCTATTTAAAATAATGCAAAAAAGGAAATAAGCCAAAATAATGA
Organism: Enteromius afrohamiltoni; assembly: GCA_034779775.1. Classification (NCBI taxonomy): domain Eukaryota; kingdom Metazoa; phylum Chordata; class Actinopteri; order Cypriniformes; family Cyprinidae; genus Enteromius; species Enteromius afrohamiltoni. Next base: position 19,449,705 of record JAUYWG010000056.1, read on the forward strand.
TAAATAAAATATATGTAATAAATACATAAAAATATAGGGAAAATTATCTGTTTTTATTCATTCATTTAACTTCATTCATCAAAATGTATCCAGTATTTTTGCATGCTATTTGTTTGTATGCGTATTAAGATTACAATGCAGCGTTCATCTCATATAGCACTTCTCATGTAGTTCTAATAAGTGGTGCTAGTTTTTTTGGTTGGATGTTGTCGTCTACAGTATGCAGAGCTCACTAGAGGTTTGACGTTTGTCCTACAGGAGCTTTAGTACAGTATTTGTACTGTGTGAATGCTTTTAGGGGTGTGTCCTGTCTTAAGCCCCGCCCCCACACACCTGGACGGCAGAATATGATGAGACAACAGTAATGACATGCAGGCATACATGACTCACACACAGCTGTGGCTGGAGCGATGAGAGTTTACTGTATGTCAGAGGAAGAGGCTCGGCTGTGTGCGTGCGTGTGTGCGTGTCAGATATTCCTCTGCTGTAACAGGCACAGACGTGTGTTTCTGTGCTCTTCATGATCCTGGACAGAGATGGACGTGTGTCTCGTGGCTCTGCTGTGCCGTGTGTGTGCTGGCCGTTTCTTCTCACAGGTACGTCTGTCACGAGCCGCTCTGATGCTCATAGCTTACATTTACAGACAGACAGGCTGTTTATGCTGCTGATCAGCTCTTCTGAAAGAAATGAATACTTTCATTCAGCAAAGCTGCATTAAATTGATCAAAAGCGACAAAAGAGTTTCGTTTCAAACAGACGCTGCTACTTTGACCTTTCTGTTCATCAAAGAATAGTGAAAATAAAACGCTGATAATAATCAGAAATGTTTCTGGAGCAGTAAATCAGTTTTCTGCAGGATCATGAGACTCTGAAGACTGGAGTAATGATGCTGAATATACAGCTTTAATCATAAGAATGAACGATATTTGAACAGATATTCACATAGAAAATGAATTTGTACTGTATTTATTTTTGATCGGATAAATGCAGCCTTGGAGAGCAGAAGAGTGTATATGGACTTGCTAAAGAGTCTAATACTGGGATGGTTGTGATGTTTTATCTGAACAGTGGCTTTGGTTCCTGTAAGCTGTGATCCACATGAACTTTAACTCCTCACATGAGGTCACTGCTGGACACTCAACTTGTGGTAGAGTTTAGTAAGTTACTTTGGCATCTAAAAGTGTCTTGTGGTTGACTTCTGACTCTGATTGTTTTAGTTGTTTTGGTGTTTTGAGGCAGACAGACTGAGGTGTGTGTCATGCGTGACTCTGAGGGTGTAATGACACTTTGATGTGTGTATCGTTCAAGAACACGTCTGGCTCATATGTTGTGAAGCGCTCTGAAGTTTACTGTTACTGTTAGGTGAATCTCATTACTGTTACAGTTCTCATCACTGTAATGTGTCCAGATGCTTCTCAGTGATGATTCTCATTCATTTCTCATTACTATAACAATGAAGACATCCAGTCCGGACATACTGATCATTAAAATTCAAAAGTCTGTATGTATGTATACAAGTTTAAAAGTTGTGTATATAAAGACTAATCGCATCTAAAATAAACGTTTTTGTTCACATAATATATGTACGTGTATATATACAGTGCTCTCCACTAATATTGACACTCTTGGTAAATCTGAGTAAAGCTGGCAGTGAAAATAAATCCTTTTGATCTTTCGTTTAAAACATTTACAAAATTCGAAGTAAAACGATTGAAATGGGGAGAAAATGTCATGATAAAATAAATGTTTTTCTCCGATGCATGTGGGCCACAGTTTTTGGCGCCCAATCTTTTTCTAAGATAACAGCTCTGAGTTTTCTCCTGAAACGCCTGAAGAGTTTGGAGAACACCTGATAAGAGAAAAGAGAGCATACCTTCACCCAGCTTCATGAACGTTCCCCTCCCTCAGCGTTCTGCTCAGAGGACTGGGACAGTCATGGCAAAAGCTTCATTTTGTGCTCGGTGACTAATTCTTGTGTTTATTTTGATGTTGGAGTATTGTCCCAGTGGAAGGCCCAACCATGGCCCATGGAGTCAGTGAATTATTGATATATATATATAATGTATGTGGTGATAATGATGTGATGCTGGAGCACAACACCAGTCATCAGCAGCACAGGTATATTTATAGCAATGTATAATAATGCATTTTCTTTATTCCGTGAAGATATTTATTTTCATTTCCTATCATAAATATATCAAAACGTAATTTTTGACTGCACTGCAAAGAATACTCTCAATACTCAGATTCTAGATTTTCTCAGTTAAATATCTTCCTGTCCTAACAAACCCTACATCAATAGAATGCTGATTCGTTCATCTTTGGTGTATCCATGCAGGTTTAGTGGTGCAGGGTCACGTACAGGACACTTCTGAGTGATTTAGTGTCCTGTGGTAACCGTCTCAGATCTGTCATGGTGTTGAATGAGAAGCTCTTTTTCTCAGATCTCACGGCGACTCATGTTTTATCTGTTATTAGACTGGTTTAGTATTAAACTGAGAGTGGGAAGCATCCACACTGGCTTGCGTAACCGTGCCGCCGTGTGTATTTGTTCTTGCACGTTTGTTTATCTGTGTGCCGGGTGTGTTTCATATTTGTGATGGTGATAACGGCAGATAAGCGGACGTCTGGGATTGTAGGAATGCTGCTGATGGGAATGTGCCTCAAATATCAGTACTTTCCAGCGTCCGTTCGTCCGGAGTGGAGTTTAATCTGTGCTCAGAAGATCAGCAGAAAGCTTAACCAACCTGTGTCAGGCTCTCCAGCAGATTAGTCAAGATTGTTGACCAGCTGAAAACCATCCAAAACCAGCCAGAGAGTCTGCTGCGTCATCTGCTCATATGTCACGCTTCTTCGTTACATGAGGAAATTTATCACACAGTTCACGCTTCGCCATATTTCGCCGTCTGGCTCTCGAGCCGCTTCACACACCGAGACCGAGCGAGAAATGTCCGTCCTCAGATTGAATCACATTGAGAGGACATTAGAAAGTTCTTCCTACTTTGGAAACATTGACCATATTTATGGCCTGCCTAATTATTTTAAATTATTTTATAATATATTATAATTATACTATTATGCGAATACAAATATATACATACATATATGTAATTTTTTTCTGTACATTTTTTTTTCTTTCATTTTTATGTATATTTTTACAGTTTTAAATATGTACAGAATATAGTTTTAATTAGTTTTATCTCTAGTTCTTTTAGTGCGTCAACTTAATAAAACTGAGATTTCTTTGTCTGCTGGTATAAATAAAAATACGTTTATTATTTATTTTTATAAAGTGTTTTTTATTTTAAGTACTACATTTTTTTACATTAACCCTGATTTGTAGTGCTGCACAATTTGGCTAAATTTTTATATTTTATGTCAGTATAAAATATAATTATTATAATTATTAAATTAATAATAATAATTATTATTAGTAATTATAATAGTATTAATAAAATATGTAATAATAAATTCATTATTAGTGTTGTAATTTTATTTATATTATTAATGTTATTTAAATTATTATTATTATTATTACCATTTACTTGTATAAACGCAAACATTTAAAAAAATGAAAATAAATATTTCACTGTAACAAGGTAAATAATTCTTTCACATTTACAATATTTAATTATTTATTTGATAACAATAATATAATTACAAATATACTTTATATTATAATACTAATATTTAATTTTGTCATGAAGTTTTTATTTTAGCATTAAAACTTTTCAAGCTTTTTCACTCTGAGCTGCTTTAGAAGCAGGTTGCTACAATATTTAGTTGTGATTTGATTATGAAATTATTAATCATGCAGGCCTGTGAAGACTGGCTCTGACCTCTTCTCTTGATTCTGTTCAGAATATGACAGACACCTAGCGCACAGTAAAGGCATGGCGACGGCATACCTGGAGCCCAACCCCAACCACACCCTGGGCGGCGGGGCCAAGGCCCGTCTCAGCGCGGGGACGGAGCGGGCCCCTGGGGCCCCAGACAGGGTCCTGAAGGTCTTCCATCACTTTGAGAACAACAGCGAGCACAGCACCTGGTCCAGCAACATCCGCCACGGAGACGCCACCGACGTCAGGGTGAGTGTCCCGGTGTCGTGTCACTTTCAGATTCTGTACGTTTCAACAGGCCTGAGCTGTCCTTTTGCTGTCTTTATCTTGCCTGAGCTGATCTGAGCAGGTCTAGGCTGCTTCTCGTTAATCATTTTGATTTGTTTCTCATTTCATCAATTTAGCGACAATTAAAATATATATATTTTAATATAAATAAATATGTTTATAAATTAATAAATGGATCATGTAATATTTTAATATATTATATTATTATAAATATTTTAGTAAATATTTTTATTTTCTAAAAACCCATATAAAGTTGATTTCTGAGGGTTTTACATGGTTTCTAAGTGGTTGGATCTAGATGTATTTAGTCATTTGCTGACTAAATTTAGTCATGGATAGGTTTTTATATATATAAACATAGGCCTAAATATATATACGTGACCCTGGAGCACAAAACCAGTCTTAAGTCGCTGGGGTGTATTTGTAGTAATAGCCAAAAATACATTGTATGGGTCAAAATTTTGATTTTTTTTTTTTTTTTTTGAAGTAAAGATCATGCTCCATGAAAATATTTAGTCAATTTCTTACTGTAAACATATAAAAACTTAATTTTTGATTAGTAATATGCATCGATTAGATCTTCATGTGAGAACTTTAAAGGTGATTTTCTCAGCATTTAGATTTTCCTGTACCCTCAGATTCCAGATTTTCAAATATTACCCCATCCATCCAAACCATGCATCACTGGGAAGCTTATTTATTCAGCTTTCAGATCATACATAAATCTCCATTTCTGAAAATTAACAATTACGAC
>JAUYWG010000056.1:19460922-19487119 GCA_034779775.1 Enteromius afrohamiltoni
TTGTATGGTTATACATATATATATATATATATATATATAAAATATATTTGATATTTATTGTCTAATGTATTGAAAAAAAGTCATATAATATAGAAAGAAGGGAAATGTGTATATATAAAATAATATTATATACGATTATGTTATTATATTATATTAGAAAACATGACTAATATTGTCATATAAAAATTTAAGTAATTTAAGGACAGTAAACTCCAAATAATATAATAAGTACAAGTTATATAGTTTTGATAATAATAATAATAATAATAATAATAAGGCAATTATTTCATATAATGCACTATATTTATACACACTTAAAAGATCAATACAGACCAATCATAAAATATGGTTTGTGAGCTTGTGATCATATAAAAATGTTGTATAATCATTTAGGACTAATAAGCTCCATAATATCACATATATTATTAAATGACCTCCATATATGAACATGCTCCATAATATCATAATACATCGGATGAACTTGTGATTATGATAACGTCATAAAACAACTTCGTTAATCATTATGAGGTCAACATGATATTATAATATACATACATAGTGAACGCTTTATAATAGAATTGTATGTTAATGTCTATAACAGCACCCAGTGTCTTACCGCCCAGCAGGTGAGGAGTGAGGTGCAGAGGCAGTGACCCGACCAATAGCGTCCTCTGCCCGTCTGGCTCATCTCTGCGGCCGCCGGTCGGGATAACGGCGCTCTGGATGAACGAACCGGGTGTCTGCGACGAATACCGGACTCGTTCACCGATCTGCCCCGTCGAACCGCCCGAGTAATAGCGCAGAACCGCAGCTCGCCCGTCAAAGTTAGACAAATCGGAACCGGAGTACGATCGGATCCGAACCTCCACGGATGGACTGCTCTGCTTCGGACCCATACTGTATATAACTTTAATATTTAAAAAACCTAAGAACCTCAAACTGGACCAGATGCCCAGAAATATAGAGAATCAAAGACGGGTAAATGCAAACTGTTACCTAAACACGCAAAAAGCTAAGCCCGAGCAACTTTGCACACCTTCTACAGCCGATGTGCGTTAAACCCAATCTAGCGCAGCGCAAACAAACTTAAACAGACGCCGAAGATCACATGAGCTGCCCGCCTCTGCTGCTGCTTCTGCTGGTGTTCTGGAGCGGCAGCGCCTCCCACTGGACTGGAGCGTGACTGTGGGTAAAATCATGCGACACCTCTTTAATTTAATCGCTTATTTCTCGCAAGTTATATTCTGCACCTTTTCGCCATTAAATAAAAACAACTCCAAAATTAATAAAAACTGATTTTTCCGTTTTTTTGCAAATAAATGCTTCACTTACACCTGTAATAGATAATAGACTCAGTTCTGCTTGTAAATCTTGAGACATTTCATTTTCCATTTCCAGTTTATTTTTTCTTGATCTCTACATTTGTTTATTCTATAGAAATACCTTCCGTGCATTTAGAAAATATGACCATTTAAACCACTGGAAATGGTTAAGAGCCTAACAAACTATTACATGATTTTTTGAGAACAGAATTAATTTATGGCTGACGAATATGCATTGCATTAAGTTTATTAGCTTATTTAAAACTGTAATCCAAATGGATCTAAATTTTATGCAATTTAACTTTTAAATGTCTAAATATTTTTGGAGTGCATTTACATGGCATCTCAAAAATTGTAATGCCTCCTTGGATTTAGTCAGCGCTTTTATAAGCAAATAATGTCAAAGGTTACAATCTATTGGTGTGTGAGGGAAAACAGGGTTTGACCAGTTATGAAAACAAATCAAGGAAAGGAAATACAAAATACACTCATAAGGTTAAAATTTAATTGCTGAATTTCAGGTTACATTACATGCTGACCCAAACGAATTGTACTCCAGTTTAATTCTAAATGACTCTAGACAGGCTGACCAATATTCATCTAAAATCAAGAACAATATTTCCAATTACCACACTGTAAGATTTAAACAATATATTTAGAAATTAAATTATTAGTTATAAAGGTGACAAAAATATCATCCACAAATGAATTAACACACACAAAAGAGTAAATAAATAAATCATAAACAGGTAAACTAATAATAAACAATAGATCATTATTAATAAATAATATAAATAATAAATAAATAGAAATCACAAATACAGTATAAAGCTTTAACTGTTGCACATTAAAGACAGTCAGGTAAAAAAAAAAAAGAATACATATAAACAAAAGAAATGGTCAAGCAAAGAAATTACAATTACACAAAAAGTGGCGAAGTTGAAAAGTTTAGACCATGGGACAAATAAAAAGAGTCAAACAAAATAAATGTCACAATCTGGTACAGAGCTTTAACTGTTACATAACTACATAAAGACAGAAAACAGCAGCTTTAATCTCTGTAACACACTGTTAGTATAATTCATCTCTATGCTTCACTTTAGACTGGGCATGTGCAGGAAGACACTATGGAAGCAGAAGACAGTGGAAGTTTAGCGGCCACATGTGTCATTCACATACAGTATGTCCTGAAGAAACATCATGTCCCTCTGCTGACCTCGTCCGTGCAGTCCTGCCAGCATCACGTGACAGCAGATAAATGATGCTTTAAACAGGTCATGGCAACTGCTGCATCAGGTCACACGATCATAACACAGCAGTCACTTGAATCAGCTGATATACATGAGCCTACTCTTAAAAATATAGGTTCTGGTGATATCCAGGGGTTAACAGGAAACTCCAACAGCCCAAAAAAACCTGATCCAGTGATTTTAATATTGATTTCAATAACTTCCTAACATACGGTTTCTTTAAAGGTGCTATATACCATTTCTCAAGTTTTGTTTTGTTTTTAAAATTTCTTAAGCAGCGCAGCTCAAAACAAATGTGTGCTTTGGCCACGGCCCCTTTTACTGTTATCATAAAAAGAAAGATAATGAAACTTGTGGCTTTTAAATGTGGAGGTTTATGCAAATATAAAAACAGGGCATGTGGATTTTCATCTTTAATAGAACGTTCTATGCTGTTTTTACAAAGCAAAGTGGGAGGTCACTCTCGCAGAGTCTCATTATAAATGCAGGGAGGGGCATAGGTTTCAAAGGGCGTGGCTAACATACAGTAACGAACATGCCCCCGGCATTCTGACTGCCAGAAAAACTGAACATAGCCTACATGGCCCTATTTGAATGCTCTAAACACACGGTCTGAAGTGCATGGGGCAAAGGTTTTACCCTTTAATAAGGTGTACCTGTTCTCTTAACGAGTCATGGGTGTAACATGCAAAAAACCATTCAGAGCCTCATCTTCCATTCCCGAAGCCAGTGTGATCATGCCATGCTGGATCTGCTCGTGTGTGAGGTTGATATGATGCATAATACGAACACGCCCTAAATACTGCACTATTGACTTTATACTAGGTTTTAGTTGGTCAAAGGTGTAATTGTTTTCAGGTGCCTCAAAATAGTAGTGTGCCAACAATGCACCTGTACACAACTTGTTTTCAGACCAGCATGCTCGTGGGCGAACAGATGGGTGCAAGTGCATTAGATATTTAAACAACATGTTAAAATGATACAAAAAACACACCAGAAGTGTATGATAGGGCCCTTTATCTTTAAATACACACGTGATGGTACTATATTTAAAAATTGTACAGAGCACCTTTAAAGAAATCTATATCGACTGGGATTCAATTCAGTGTTGAACCGCAGAAGAACCTTTATTTTGAAGAGTTTAGACTTAGATACACGGTTTGAGCTTTCTGTGGTTAAACTCTTGAGTTGATCTTTCTTAACTCAGAGGATGTTGACTAATACAATCAAAAGACAATAAAGGCAAAGAGAGGATTAATCAAGGGTCTGTTTAAACATCTTCACCCACCCAAAAACACAATAACTTCATCACCTCTCAATCAGTGATAATTAAACTTTACCTTCTGATCTTGTTTAATCTGATCCTTAAACACAGATACTTTATATGCACTTGCAGTCAGCTTTGGTTATTTGTCATTTAGCAGATATTTTGGGGTGGTTTAAAGTACATTTCAATACGAAGACGATATCCGGGGTAAATGTATTATGGAAGGGTACGATAAAACCACAGTGGACATCTAGATTCACTACACATGAAATCAAAATAACCCATTTACTTTCTTAATACATGTTCCTGGTCTAATTGTGCACATAAAAAGTGACTTGCATTAATTATTCAATTTCAATTCAGCAGTGTTATGTTCAAAACAGACTACTACTTTTATTATTTTCCATGTAAATTTACATGGTCTTTACATGGAATTCCTGCCTTAAAGCATTTACCAAAATATGCAGCACTTCTGTTTCCAATTTGATGAATAAATAGGATGTGATACCAATCGTAACTTTTACATTTTGATGAAGAATTTTAACCACAATACTGTAATTTTTGACAACTGCATGACACCGAATTTAACATGCAACATAATGAGGTCATGTGACAATGCAGCAGTTTACAGTTTAGTGGTATTCCATTCTGAACATAAGTTTCTAATCTACTGCCTCCAGAACAAAAAATATATATACTGAAAGCTGGGAATGAGATATTCATTTTGTCTCTGCTGGAATAGGATAAGAAGATAATGAGAAATAATACTCATCAAAATAACGATCGCTTGAGTTAAAATCAGTGCGCAGGAAACTCTGTCCAAATTTTAAAGGGTGTAATGATGCAGTGTGTGTCTGTGTGTATACTGTAAGAAGAAGAGCCAGGTGAGGAAGGTTAGGAGAGCAGAGACTGTGGCCCAGCGCCGAGCCTCTCTGCTGGGCATTATTGCTGGCTCACACCCATCTGCTGGTGGTCTGGCTCTGGTTCTTCCTCCACGTCTGCGTGATACTGATCGAATGTGTCATCGTCAATATCTGGAAGACCCAGGAGCTGCCGAAGAATTTAACAATCAATAGAATAGAATAAAATAGAATCAAACCAGAACAGTATAAAAGAGAATATTCCAATGTACACTGACATTCCTGAGATTGCATCGTAAGACTGTAAACACATAGCTTTGGCTCTCAAATCTGATTGCATTAGTCACATTTCAAACATTTCAAAAATGTCTGTACACACGCATGGGCGAAACAAAGGGAACAATAGAAATCCTCAGAAATGTTCACTTATCCCCAGAATTGTTACCATTAATACATTTTGTTTGTCCTCAGAACTAAAATTTTCTGCAGACGTTTGCTTAGAAAAAACGAGAAGATATATATATATATATATATATATATATATATATATGCACAGTTACAACTTCTTTTCTTTTTTTACAATATGATTTTCGGTCCTCGAGATCTGGCAGAAGCAGCACATTTTTGTACTTGTCTGCTTTCCTCGTGCATTAAATCTTTCCGACTAATTATGTTATGCCTCAAATTTCAAGGGAATTTTTACTTACAGGCCTGAAGGATCTGAAGACTTTGTCCAGCACTTCCAGCAGAGTTTTCTTCCCACAGGAGGAGATGTAGTCCTGCGCCAGCTGGAGGAACGGCAGACAGTCCTCGCTCTCGCTCCACACATGCTGAAAACACACATGAAATCAGCTGAACACATCATGTTTCTGCTCTAATTTATCTAAATTTGCAGTTACATTTTAATAAATACACTTTCTTTTATGCTAGCAACATCACATTTATGGGTTCGATTCTCAGGGAGGGCTTGATAAAAATCAGTATAAAAATCTATATTAAATGTACAATTGTTGTGTTTGAAAGCACAAAAATGCACAGAAAATCTCATTTTTCACCCCCTGCCATATATTTTCTCATTTCTTGTTGCCTGTTGTGAAATGTTTTCCCATATTTATTTTTAATCACTTGTTGAATTCGATATCTATGTCTTGCCTTGTGGTTCTGCCTGTGCACTAGAAGCTTCTTGTGTTCAAATTTCTTGAGAATAAAGCTCTTTCTGATTCTGACAGAAAGCATTAGCAATAGGGAGGATTTGTATGTCAGATTAAAACTACAATCAGACTAAAAATATACAGTGAAAAATATTTTATTTCAGGATTTATAAAATGTCCATATATGGTTAAAAGGAATTCTCTGAAGTCAAAGTTGAGCTTCCAGCAGAGAATCTGGGACACTGAAACTCTTTGTCCTGTTATATTTATCCGAGCGAGAGGGACCATTTTTCAGTAGATGGCCCAAATAATCTTCTCCTACAAAAAGTATTAATTAGGGAACAGAATAAGAATAAAATACAATAGAACGGAAAAGTTTACACCATTGCAGTGTGTGTAACACCTTATGCTTTTATTAAATAGTTGAGTAATACATTGCATTTTCTATTTGTTGTCTTCTGTTTATTGCAATTTGAAGGGATCACAATAAAAGCTGATATGTTTTGTTATAAATTACACAGATAAATGTTTCGTTTGTTGAATGCCTTTGATGCACAGTGATGTTTTTGTGCATGTGTGTTACTCTAAATGCTCTCTAAAAATGCACTTTTTAGATTTTGGCAGCTTTTTTTGAGATCAAGGACATGCGAAACACATCATCCATCTCTGGAGCTCTCTGTTCAAGGTGCATGGTGAACGATGCTGATATTTCAGTCCTTCTGGTTCCTCTGGACCTCTCAGGGAAATATAAGAGGATCTCAAAGCTCATGGTTATCATCTACATGCATGCGTACTAGAAAAACTAAAATTCAATGAATATACAGATATTGTGTAATATATAATATTGTTATGTCCCAGCCCAACTTTCTGTTTCAGCAGGGAATATCAACACATGGTGAATGAATTCTACACACTCTGTCTTTCTCCAGAGATATCCGCTCAAGCTGTGTTGTGAGCAAATGCCTGAAGCACTGAAAACTTTCTTTTGCTGATTTCAGACAGACAGACAGATTATTTATGCATCTTTCCAGAGCTCACAGGAACCAGAAGGAAAGAAATGCCACAGGCCAAAACCAGAGGAGCTCTGAGTCAACTCAGTTGGTTTAGTTAGTTACGAATAGTTTTGCCAAAGCAACATTTTATATAGTCATCATTTGATTTTAAAGTCCACATTAACAACCCCTGATACTTATAATCCAACATATTTCCAAGAGAATGCATTATTCAATCAGAATGAAATGAAACTGACTGAAAATGCTAGACTGAATGCAAGCTTGCCAACAAATGTCTAAAGAGCTATTTGGATATTGGTTAACATTATCCAGGCACCTGCATGACACTTTTATATAATGCATATGACAATAATGTATCTGGTCTGGGCAAAATAGATCTGCTGCTGTGGCAAAGCACTTGCTACTGCCAACACATCCACAGCATGCTGCTGCTGAGCATGTATGAAATACTACAGCATATATAAATAACCCCATATAGCATACATGATCACTTCATAGCAGATCAATGCAGGTGGAGGATTTCTGAAGCACAGGGCTACTGCTACAGCAAACACTAGTATTTAAATGTTGAGCAACAAGCTCATTGGCCACTGACACAGGAGAAAACCAATCAGCTGTGACATGAGATAATGATGTCATAATTCCATCTTGAGTTAGATCTATTGGATCCTGCTATATAGAGTTTCATGCCAGAACTTTGAATAGAGCATGTTTTACTTCAAAATGTAAATTCAGTGCAATACTTGCTGTTTCTTTGTAATAATTTACTAGCAATTTCTAAATGATTTTTTACATCATGTTTATCTGTTCGTAAATCATGTTAAATTTAATTTAAATGCACAACAATCTCATTTTTTTTTGTTTTATCTATTAATAAAATACAGTCTCCTGCTCTCTCTGGCTGTGTGATCCTGCTGAACTGAGTATTGATCAGCGTGGGTAATTAGATCCCTGTCCTGCCGGTGCATGCGCTGATATTTTTGTGAGCTCTGGGACTCTGGTGCAGCGGTCTGATGCGGTCTGGTCATGTGGTGTAATGTGAGGGAACTACAGTAAACTCTTGTGGTTCATTTCAAAGCTTTAAACCCATTCTTGAATGGAAAGCAAACATGGCAGACATGTGCAAGAAGAGTATCAGTGCTGCATCTGTTGGAGAATATCTGCACTATTTGTTCCTCACTGAGAGTGTCAGGGGAACTGTGCAGCTTAAGACCTTTGTGCTGATTAAACACCTGCAGTAACGACCCATGCTTGTCTGACAAGGCTGTATGCATCAGTCTATACACTGGATAGACTTTAAAATAAAATTGTTGCATACAACACGCAAAAATCCAGATGAGCATGTATAGAGAAAGTGCTGCAGTCAAAAACTGTGACATCATTTCATCTGCTTTAAGATAAACAAATGGTAAAATATATTTTTCCCAGCAATACCATAGTATTCAATGCATACCATGTTTCTGTACTCCTCTACACTCTCAGAAATAAAGGTACAAAAGCTGTCTCTGAAAAGTTACACTTTTGTACTTATTAGGTTCAAACATGTAACTTTTTAGCACTAATATGTACCTTTAAGGTACCAAAATGGACTCTTTAGGTACAAACGTGTGCCTTTTGAAAAGGTACCGACAGTGTGTGTGTGCACCTGGTATTTATCACCTTATGGGGACATTTCTTGGGTCCCCATGAGGAAACAAGCTTATTAATCACACAGAATGAAGTTTTTTGACAATTTAAAAATGCACACAGTTTCCTGTAAGGTGTAGGTTTAGGTGTAGGGTCAGTGTAGGACAATACCACATACAGTCTGTACAGTAGAAACACCATTACACCTATGGAATGTCCCCATAAAACATGTAAACCCAACATGTGTGTGTGTGTGTGTGTGTGTGAGAGAGAGAGAGAGAGAGCGTTTTTTGCATTCTGGCATCCTGTGAAAATGTAACCTTGATATCTTTCAAATCAACTGTGTAAAAGATTGAAATAAACGGCTGAAATCAAACTTTGGTGCTTGTTATCACATTATTAGATTTTGAGACTTTAGCCTGGATTTCACAGAGACGGTCACATATGTATTCACAGGTCACTTTTGAAGAACGATATTGATGACATTTTCACTTATTTTCCTCAACTTGAAGTACATTTCGAAATATACGTTGGTATATGAAGGCTGAAACTAAATGTATTTTCAATCTCAAAAATATTTTTTTAGAGCTTTACAGTTTACAAGACATTTTTAGCACATATTTAAAATCTACCCTTCGTCTAATAGCATAGTAGCACACCCGAAACCTGTAGTACTTTGTGTAATTGAGCCGAGAGAGCATTCAGAACACAACAGCATTCACACACGGGAGCGCGCGCAGCTCCCCCTCCTCCCGAGCCTCTTCTTCGATTATGTCATACTTACAAAATTGTCGGTTCCTCCGGTGAGATTGTCCGGGCAGAGCACGTAGAACGAGATCCCGGGCTCGGCGTAGAAGTCCAGCCGCCTCTCGTCCACGTCCTCGGCGAAGATCAGGTCGAACGGATTCCCGGAGCACCATTTCTCGGCGGTGTCCACCAGCTCTTTGAACTCCATCCTGGCTGGCTGACGGACTGACGGCGCACCTGAGCCGCGGATGATGCTGAGGATGCGGATGCTGAGCACTAAGGCTGCGTCGTCATGGTGATCGCAGATGATTCCGGTTCTGGTTCTGGTTCTGGTTCCGCTGCGCTATCACTGTCTCATATCGGCCTGTAAGCTGAGTGCTCCTGATCTGGACCTGCAGGACCGGACCCGCTTCAGCCTCCTGTGCGGAGAACAACGCCTGTCCTCTGGCAGAGTGACGTCACGTGACAACACACGCGCACATCGTCATCAGCTTCACAAGGAACCATCTCTAAAGAGACAGCCGTTCCCTCAACTGTTTACACAGCAAATATTATCCAAATATATCAACAATCGTATTATATTGTATAGTAAGCTTTTTTCTTAACAGAAGCAGCAGCATAATACACTGAGATGATAATAATCGAATCTAATTTAAATATAAAAGCTTAAAGTACATAGGCTATATATTAATCACACTTAAACATATATGCAATTTAAATGTGATTATTTGCACACGCTTTAGTAAATATGAATTATTAGAGCAACATAATAATATTAACAATTAAAATAATAGTTTCATTTAAATTTAATTTTAAAAAAATGGTTTTGCAAGGAATATTCTGTGTTCTATGGTAAATCATAGACATTACATTTTGTTGAGTTACACCAGACAGTGTTATTAGTTAGATTTAAAACCACAGACTGCAAGATGAGAATTGATTTTCCATATGAAAAGACTCCAGTTGCATGTTTATTCTCATCCATTAGAGGGCGCTATTAGTCCAGTTATTGGTATTTGTCCTCTGACTAAAGCAGGTCAGTATGCTCTTTTGGAAACTGGGAACCTGCTAAAATGCTTTACTACATCACTTACAAACTGAGGTTTGTCCTTCATCTACTCATCTCTTAATTGATCTGATCTCTAGAAGAAACACTATTTTTAATTTTAATATAGTAGGCCTACAATTATTAAGACTAACGTGAAACGGTTTTCTATGAACTGAACAGATTCCTGAAGAGTGTTTCTACTGAGCATTAGTTGCCATGTGTTCATGTTAGACACCGAGGTTTTGTTTTAACATCAAATAAGAGCAAACCGGATTGAACCAGCCAGAAAAACTGCTTCTTTAGTCTTTTGCAAACTGACTGAAAAGAAAACAGCAAAGACATTCATCACCTAGCTATGTGCTATACACAGCATGAGAGTAATACATATTTCGCCAATAAATGATTGGTTGAAAAAACTGTTTAGTGCCTTTAGTCAGAATATATTTCAAGCATTTTAATAACACAGAATATGCCTTTCATTTAAATACTCCATTTAATAAAAAAGCTAATGTGCTATAGCCATGAAGCAAGTCCATATGCTTAAAATGAGAAATGTTTAAATGGGAAGTTTTTAATGAAAGATTTCATCAAGACCACAAAAAAGAATAAAAACAAACAAATAATTGCCTTATTGTGTTACAGCATATGCACTTAAAGAAAAAAAGAAAAAAAATATATAAATATGAATAAACACTTGTACTTAGGTTGACTAAAATAAGCCTGCTTCAGTGTGTGTGTGTGTGTGTGAACTGCAGTGACCCTCAGCGAGTGTTTGCGCCGGAGGGGGCGGGCAAGATCTCCGCCGATCTCAGAGCTCCAGCCGCTTCTCATTCTTCAGTCTGCCGGTGTGTGTGCTTGCGTGTCTCGGTAGAACAAGTAGGTCATGTGTTGGATATGAGGAAAGATACTACGCTTTTCTTTTAATCGCGTTTTCTGGATGTACTTTTCTGGATGGAGCGAGCGCGGATCATCTGAGCCCGTTATCCCGGACAGAGACCCGCTTTGTTCGGCCAGTAATAGACGGATCACGTCTGCTACCGAAATGAACGACACGAAGAAAGATAACAAGCCTGATGAAGACTCGGAATCCCTGGAGGAAGAGGAGGTCGACCCCAGGATCCAGGTAGGCTACAGAGCAACGAAATACAGAGTTCATTTCGACAGAAGAGCCATTTAAACCGGATCACAACGAAACGCTGTTTTAATACATATGGATATGTATGTGGTTATATTCTTCGTCCTGTTTAACCTTCCCGAAATCAAAACCCAAGTTACACCGAGCCATCAAACTCTGATTGGATTAATGCTCGATCAGGTCGTATCTCATAAATTCATCAGAAAGCGTCATGCATTAATAATCCGATCAGATAATGTTCAAACAGTTCAGCAGCTGTTGTTTGATCTGATAAGGGGAACCCCATCGTTACATCAGCTGTTATATTCTGTTACATTGTTTCTTTGTTACACTGAGGAACCGAGTTGACAATCATGTTTACTTTGACGTCATAATTAGAACTAATTTTCCCCCGTAAAGGAAACAGTTAAGCTCACGTGCACTGCATGCAGAGTTAAATCCTTTTTATGTAGCGCAAGATTAATAGGATGCGTTTTAGAAAACAAGTAAAAAGTATTGTGTGTAGGCTATAAATAATATAGGTATAATGATACGGGTTATTATAAGTGCATTGACATATTTACATAGATATTTCAAGCAAGATTTATATTAAGATTAATCTATCTTCTTTTTTTATTTTATCACTTTTAATTATTTTAACACTTTTTTTTTTATCATGCTTCTTTGTGAAAAGTTTTGCTCCAAATATTTATGTGTGGTACTTGGCTAAAAAGCAACTTTGTTATGCATTTAAAATGATGCATTTCTCTTGAAAGTGCAGAAGGTTTTTTGTTTTAGAGTGTGTGCTAGTTGTGCTAGATGAACTGGTTTTTAATTCTCCACCCATTAAAAACAATAAACGCATAGTCTTGAAGTCAACATCTGTGTCTCATCGGCTTGTTGCTAACTTCGCAGGAAAAGCATACATATGAGCTTAATCTTAGTGTTGGGTTACTTCAATAACACTTTCCAGATGTTGTCAGCCTGCTGCATTGCAAGAGACATGTCACTGCGATCTTAACTCCTGCCTGGCTTTATCTCTTATCCAGGGTGAACTGGAGAAACTGAATCAGTCTACAGATAACATCAACAGATGGGAGACGGAGCTGGAGGTAAGGTTCACATGCTTGCTTTGTGCTGTCACTGCTGTCTCTGAAAATGGTTGCGGGTGGAATTCGGGTGGAAAATGTCTAAAAGCGCAGACCCTCCCCCTTTCGCCACTGACCAATAGGAAGTTTCCTTCATGTGACTGACACCCTTAATATCTGTTGAGCTGACAGAGGAAATTTCTTGTGTTCGAGTCTGGAATTCCTGCCTTGAAAGCCACAAGCCACGACAGCTAAAGGAGTAGTTTAGGAAAATGTTTGTCATTCCAAACCCGGATGACTTTCTTCTGGAGGAGAAACACACAGAAGTAATTTCCAGTTGCTAAATTGGGATCAGGAACATTCATTTCCATGTTTTGTTTCAGCTAATTTATGATTTCCTTAGAAAAAGTAATGTGATGTTGCCATGGTAAACAATGATAATACCATGGTATAAAGAAAATATAACGTAAAAAACATTTTGTAAGTGTCAGCAATAATAATTATGAAAATAGTGTCTAAATCAAAATCTACACACACACACACACACATATATAATACTAACTATTAATAAGCAGCACATTAGAAGTTTATTGAGGCAAAAGGCACAATAAAAGGTTTGTAAATAGTAGGAATTAGACCTTAAAGCGTGATCATAAATATCTGTGATTGTCAGATCTTATTTTGCAAACACTTGTTAACAGGAATTAATCTCAACTAATATAAAGTGTGAAATGTAAATGTGTTAATATTGATAAGCTATTATAGATGTCATATTTTTAAAATAATATATATATATATATATATATATTTATATTAATAATTATTAGTGAATTAATTGTTGTTTTTATATTTGTCCAATTTCTTATTATTTAGTTAAATTTTTTGTGCTTTGTCATTTTTTATATTTTTATAATACTATTTATATATATATATATATATATATATATATATTTTTTTTTTTTTTTTAACCAAACACTTTTCACTTAGCTTTCAAGCAGAGTTTTTTAGTTAACTAAACTTAAACTATTCTTCATGTAGTTGAGAAACTTGATACACCTAAAAAAACGTAAGACATTAAAAAAAAAAAAACTAATAAAAATGATAAAAACACAAAATTACTAAAATTTAAACTAAATTTAAAATGACAACTAAAAAAACATAAAAATAAACTAATTTAAAATAGTATTTAAATATATTATTTCAGCCTCATTTCAATGAACAAAAATCGTTTTCTATAGTTTTAGTTTCAATAACCCTAGATTTCGGACGTAAGTGTGCGCAAGTCCTCTTGATTTCAGATTCAGGACTATTTCAACCAGGAGGTGTCATTCTGTCAGAGGAAGTCTAAATCCCTCTGACGTGCCTTTGGTCATGGAGGTCCTGCATGGAAGGATGTAGCTGTCAGTGTTTTTAAATACGAACGACCGAATCCCCCCCGAGGACAGATTGATTCAGAGCTGGACAACATATACACACGCACTTTCCCTCTGCTCATCTTATGCAACAAACGTGATGGTCTCTTTAGTGTGAGGGGGAGTCTTCTGTCTAGAAAGCAGGGTGGGGATTCTTTCTTAACTGTGTTAAAGGCTGAATTGAGTTAGCTGAAGCAGCGCTTTTCAGGGAGCTACAAAAGGCTGATTATTGAGGCGTTTCATTGCTGTGAAACTGAAAGATGGATGCTCATAATTCAGAGAGATTCCTGAGCATGCAGTTCACGCTGCCTGGATATGATGAGCCTTTTAGTACATTGAGAGTTATTCAGATTTCACTGGCTGCTTGCACTGTAATTCATTCTTGAATATGCCTGTCAACACAAAGACAAGGATTCATCTGTCTTTTATTCAGTACTTCATACAATTGAATGAAATATATTGTCCATAATGCATTGCAATACTATGATGTCCATGGAAATAGCGTGAACCTTTGACGGCACTGTTCTCTGATGAATATTGCACACAAAAAGGCAATTTTTAAAATCTGATTGACCTTCAGGAGTGTTAGGAAGCAAAGTTAAGTTACAGTAATAGTTCACCCAAAAATGAACACTAGCTGAAAAATGTATTTGTATCAGATTTGGAGAAATGTAGCCAATGGATCTTCTGCAGTGAATGGGTGCCGTCAGAATGAGAGTCACAATAATCAACAAGTAATCCACACCACTCCTATTCATCAATTAACATCTTGTAAAATTAAAAGGGTCATGTTTGTAAGAAACAAATCCATCATTAAGTTGTTTGTTACCTTCAAACGGTTGCTGAATCAGGAGAGAAATCTGCACAGATCAAAGAAGAAGCAGCTCTAAACAAATATGTAGGAGGATGTAAGAGACACCCAAATATGAAGAAGCGTTATTATGGATTATAAACTCATATTTTGTTTGTAAACAATAACTTAAAACAGATTTGTGTCTTACAAACACACAGTTTTTGTCTTCTCACTATGTTAACTGATGGACTGGACTGGTGTAGACTATTTAATGTTTTTATCAGTTGTCTGGACTCTTATTCTGACGGCACCCATTCACTGCACTAGATTGATTAGTAAGCAAGTGATGCAATGCTATATTTCAACAAATCTGATGAAATAACTCATCAAAGAATGAAACTCATCCATAGCTTGGACTAATGAGCCACAGATTGAATTTGACGTTTGCCATGAATTTCGAGATAAAGTGTATCAGGCCTTTATTTGCATTTGATTTACTCACCCAAAAAGCTCTCTGTTGTTTAGGACTCCCGGCAGAAGTTTCGTGCTGTCCTAGTGGAGGCCACGGTCAAGCTGGACGAGCAGGTCAAGAAGATCGGTAAAGCCGTAGAGGACTCCAAACCTTACTGGGAGGCCAGGAGAGCGGTGCGTCAGGTGAGCTTCAGTCAGTTTGTTCATAGCATTGTGTTACACTGGAGTTGGTGTGGGTTGGGAATTTAAACTTTAAGAAATACAGTCAGTCACTAATGCCAACAGGAAAGCAGACTCCAGCACAGAATTATGTAACAAAGGTTTGGCTGTTAAACAGCAGGAAACATCTGAGAGATTGTTGAGAGCTCACAGCCACTGACAAGACAGGAAAACTGGCTATGACTCTCTGAGACGGTTGGTTCACTTCATATTACTGCAGCAACGAATCTATGTGCAGTACTTTAATATAGTATATCTCAAAAACATTATAGTACTCACTATAAATTACCATAGTATTTCATCATTTGGGTTATTATTAAACATATATTTATATATTAGATTTACATTAAATCTGGTCAAAAAGGCATCATGATTTATGCTTAAATAGCCATCTAGAATGTATAAAAGAGAACAAAAATGCTACATTAAGCAGTGCAAACTGTTTTACATCGTAACGTTGCAGGAATCAGTTGTGTAATCTTTGTAAAACAGCACATTTACCTTATTAACGTACTCAAATGTTAAATGATCAAAGAAAGTACGGTGTTCTGAAAGAATATAAGTATAGTAGCGGTTGTTAAGAAAAACACATTCGCCCCAGTTTAAGTTCTCAAAGTCACATGAGCACCATCCACCCCCAAACCCAGCCTGTGCTGTCAGCATCTCGGTAATGAATGACCCGCAGTCCAGCGTACAGACACCAGCTAACGTGTTTGCAAACAGACTCAGGCATTTCCCATAGATAGAAACAGCTCTGGAGAGAAGAGTGAACTTGACGTCCTTCTCGTGTGTCTAAAGGCTGTTCTCCTGAGAACACAACGGCCCACAACACCTTAGCACTGTATTATTACAACATCAATCTAGTGTTTAATACGTGCAAGCATCTGTCATTAGTGTCTCGTGAAGTCTGTGCAGTTTAGAACGTCTGCTGTGTGTGAAGAAGGATTTGGGATCCCTGCTGCTTTCAGCCATGAAATTGTCTATATTATCACCTTGTGACAGTGATAAATCAACACAAATGTCGCACTCACACCGTCATAAAAGAGCTTTTTATATCCATGAGGTGACTTTGGTGAGAGTGCTCTGCTTCTGGCTCTAACTCAATTATAACGCTTAACCAACACAAATCTTATCAGAAATACTTTTTTTTAAAGTCTCTTATGCTTAACAAGGTTGTATTTTTTTTCTATAAAATAGATATATTAAGAAATATTATTGCATTTTAAAATCACTGTTTCATATCTGCACAGCTAGTGAAATTTTCAGCAGTCTTCAGTGTCACATGATAAATGCTTATATACTGCTCAAGAAACATTTATGATTATTATCAATTTTGAAAATAGGTGTGCTGCACAATATTTCTGTGGAAACTGTGATACATTCTACTTTTCAGGAATCTTTGGTGAATAGAAAGTTCAAAAGAACCACGTTTATTTAAAAATAAACATTTTGTAACATTTAAAATTATTTGAATGTCATTTTTGAATAAAAGCGTTCATTTAAAAAAAAAAAAACTAAAATCTATAATTGCGTTAGATAAACTAATTTATGTGCAGATGAAGTGTCAGACTCTCACTAGTAAGATGTGAGGAGCCGTCAGAAGCTCATTTTCTCAGTCTATTTTTGCACACATTAAAACAAAATGATCTGAGATTAGTCATGAGTCAGTAAAACGCCAGCAGGAAAAAAAGATAAAGTCAGCTAATCTTTTAAAAGCTCCTTGTAAAACCTGATTCAGAAGCAAACACCGGTCATAAATAACAAGTCATGGGAGTTGTATCTCTGTGGTGGCTAAAAGCATTATTACAGTCAAAAACTACCTGATTCATGTTCCTGGTCTCTCTGGGAATGATTCATCAAAACAGTCTCAGCGATGTTTAATAATTCAGGTGGAGTAAATATGTTCAGAGCATACACTGGTCTAATATGATTTAGTGGCTCGAGTTAATCTTGTTATGCATTATATCACTGCGTGTGATCTGTGTAAAGCCTCAAGCATTAGTGCGCGGTTTGAGCTTTTTACACTAAATTGCTGCTAATTGATGTGTGTGTGTGTCTGTAATCAAATGAAGGTGGTCTTGTGTAACTGTCCTGTCATCACTCTGAAAGACCACCATGATCTGTCTGTGTCAGTAGATGAGACAGGAACAGCACTTCCAGCTGTCCATTAGTTAGGGTGCCATCGCCCACTTTCCAGCCAATCAGAGCACAGCACACGATCACGCTTCCTCTGACCTACAACCGACCAGATAGACAGATAGATAGATCTCGTTCAGCTGTTGTTCTGCATCATCTGTGTATCACGTGAACAGCAGCATCAGCCGTCAATGTCTGCGGCATGTGTCGACTGACCTCACACCTTCACAGCGCGTGTGAACTGAGGTTAGAAACGAGACACACACACACACGTTATCATGGACAAATCAAGGTCAGACAGCACGTTATCCAGACTGAGCCTGCATTTGACTGGCTAAAATTAACGCCAGTCTCCAATCAAACCACTGAAAGTGCTGGTGCATCTTCTCAAATGCAAATGTAGAACTATTTTAGTCCTTCTCTCAGCTTGACATTAAAATATGCACAAAGTTGCCCTTTTTCTGCTCTTAAAAACTTCACACCAACAGATGCATATCTGCAGTATATATTATCGTGCACATAGCCCACCTTACCGTCATTTACAGTAACTCCATCAATGTGTGATTGGGCTAGTCATCATTACAAAAGATGGTTGTTTGACTTCAGCTTCAATTGTTTCTCCCATTTTAAATTTCAAATCGCATCAGAAAAGCATTTATTTTCAGTAAAAATGAAGGAAATAATCAAAAAGTATTGGGTAGGGTTAGGGTAGGGAGGGCTTTATTGTCCCAGGTGTGAGCCATGGCATCTATTTATTAACATTTACACTCAATAAGTTGCATTTTGTTTTATAATGTCCTTCAATACTGAGGTGCAGATAATTGCCACATAAGTAGTATAAATAACAGAAAATTTGCACTTAGTGTAAACAGCATTTCACAAAAAAGGCTGCTATTTGCACTTGGTGGAAATATCAGCTGCTGTGCATTACATTCAGATTTTATGCATGCGTCCTATACACAGATAACTTGAAACATTTGCTGCAAATTGCACTTAGAATATAACACTAGTCATTTTATAGTCATTACTTAATTAGTTTTAGACATTTTTTAAGGTGGTACAAAAGATACTGAGGTCATATAACAATTATAGTAGTATACTAGTGTACTACATATGCACTAGTTATATTGCATACATGCAATTAAAAATAAAATAGTAGTTGGCATACAGTAATACTCAGGGAACTAGTGCTTCGTTTTAGAACAATGGACATGCTGAACTTCCTGTTTTCATCCGTGGAAATAGTGCAACTCAAACTGGAAAAGGTAAACAAAGCTGCTCACCTGACTGATACACGTTCTGTCGGATGTTTTCTGGGTGGTTGATCAATTTTGTTTTGCAGTTCAGGGCTTGCCACAGTTTTTAAGAAAATGTAATATGTTTATGTCAAATGTTTTGACAGGAAATAGTTTAGGGACAGAGAAACACAGAGAGGGAGCTTGGATTGCATGAATCATAGAGAGTCATGAAGAAAGAGCCGGATTGTTTATTCACTGCTCCACCCAAAGGTCATTAAAGCAGATGGAAAACAGCCGTCTTTGTCTCGTTTTGGATGAGGTTGTGGAATTCCTCTGGTTTGTATTGTACGCTTGCGCATTCAAGAAGTTCTTCAAATATGCATGGAGGAATAAAAAACCCTAAATAACCAAGCTTCCAGTATGATCATCAGACAGGAGGAAGTGTGTGGATTATTTAGAGACGGTTAAATAAACATACTTCTGCATTTCAGTGAATGCTAACAAAAACACCAGGAAGTTTCCTGCCTTTAAATGATAGTTCTTGTGTCACGGCTAGTTTCCTCCATGTCTTCAGGAGGATGAACTTGCTTTGATAGTTGAACTGGGTCAGGGTTTTTAGTAGGTCAGACAGAGTTTAGGGTGTGCCGAGATGATTCTGCATCTTCAGATGATGCTGCTGAGCTCATTAAATGTTCATTCAAAACGATTTCAGCGAACGCCACTCATGAAAAAAACATCGGCCTCGTGTCTGACCGAGTTTGGGAAAGAAATAGGTCAGCAAAGCGGAAAAAAATTCAGATGCTTGTGCTGCCTGTCAAAAACATTATAACAGGAGGAAAACATGAGTGAATGTAACAGACAGTGCATTTCTATCCCGTTCTCAGTCCAGACACCGAGAGCTTAACAGACAGAAGGATGTGTAATTTTGACCTTCCCTGACGTAACACTAATCTGTCATTACAGTGTTTACAGAGCTCAGCTTCACCTCACCTTGACCCTCTGAGCGACTGTGTCTGAAGACACACGATCATTTCAAGCACTTCAGCTAAAATGATGCCGCTTGATCTCGATAAATATGTAATAACAAAATAGTATCCAGCAGAAAAAAACTTTAGAAGAAACAGGAAGAAAACACCTAGCAGCAACCCAGTAGGCCCTAGAAACCACAAAGCAACACCCTGGCAACCACCTAAAAGTGTATCACTAGTTTTTTTCCAAAAAATATATTCATGGTACTCTCCCATCAGTTTAACCCAACTATGATGACTTCAGTTGCTGAGAAAAGACAAGTTAAGCAGTAAATCAGTATGTTAGAATGATTTCTGAAGGATCATGTGACACTGAAGACTGGAGTGATGATGCTGAAAATTCAGCGGCGCAGCACAGGAATAAATGACAATTTTACATATATGGTTGTTTGAAATTTGAATAATATTTCACTGATTTTACTGCATTTTTAACACATAAATGCAGTCTTGGTGAGCAGAAGAGACTTACAAAAGCATTAAAAACAGAATCTCTCATTGCAGTATAGGATCATTAAGGTCTTCAGGCACGCACGTCATCATCAGTTAGATAAGAACAACCACAGTGACAGCTTTATGTCTGTCATTTCTCCAGACCTTGCCGGACACACTGTAGCTCTTTGTGATGGAGCAGCTCACTCAAAACCACACTATTATAAGTGGCACACAATGACTGCTTGACGTACGAGGAGTAATGCATCAGTGTAGGATGTTCTGCATTATTCTGTAGTTATGTGGTGCATGATGATCACAGCAGTGGGGTTTTTAGAGCCAATATTTACAGAGCAGTTTGGCTGATATAATGAATATAATATACACTACCGTTTAAAAGTTTATAGTCAATGCATTTTTAGTTTTTTAAAGAAATTCAGCAAGGATGCACTTATCAGAAGTAATGTGAAGACTGGAGTAATGATGCTGAAAATTCAGCTTTAATTCACATAAATAAATGACATTTTAAAATGCAATTACATAGAAATGGTTATTTTAAATTGTAATAATATTTCACAATATTAACAAGTCTACTGTATTTTTTATCCAATTAAATGCAGCATTGGTGTGCAGAAGACCCAAAATTGAATAAGGTAGTATACAAATATAATTTAATACAGTTTAATAGAAGCAAATCAGATTCTAAAGAAAGTAGCACTTATGCACATATCAGTCTGTGTAATGTATGAGTCTATTAACTATTCTGGAGGGTTGAGTCGTGTCCACGCAGACATGGGTTGGCAGTGGGCTAAATGCAGCTTTTGTTTCATCATATTGAATGGTCAGTTCTGAACAATGCCCAAAAAGGTCAGGGACGTGACGCATTAGCTAACACGTTCATGAACTCAGAGAAACCCTTCATCTCTCTCCACCTGTACACTACACTACTCACACTTCAGCTGAGGACCGTGTGTCCAGAATCAGACCGGAGCTCATCACTGACTCACGAGACACTGACTCTGCTGACACATGCAAAAAGTACAAAAGACATTGTACAAGTTAAGAAGAAACTAGTTATCCATTTTGTCAATATCCTGTCATGACTGTAAATCTGGTAAACATTTGCGTGGTATAAGCAAGGATACAAGAAATGAACTGCAATGCGAAAACATATTAATATCTTTGCCTTTTTTTCCTGTGCAAATATTTGCTTACATATTAAGATGTAAGCAAAATGACATAAGATACTTTAATAAGTCCTATAAACAGAGCTCTTGTTTGGTTTGGCAATCTGAGTTTAACTTGTTTTGTGCTGAACTCTACTACCTTAAACATCCCTTTAATATCTGAAGGCTGCTGAGTTTATTGGTTTAGAGGATATAACTGAGAAATACCTCATTGAGTGAGTGATACAGTGGGGTTAGATTGAGCTTTACGAAAGAAACAGTAGCCTCTTGTCCAAGCTGCCTTTATGAATTCTTTAGCAGAGTATAAATTTGGATAATGTTAGAGGGGTCGTTTCTAAATGAGAAGTTCGTCCCGATGAGAGACAGAGGCCGTTGTGGTCACATGACCAATTAAAGCTGAGCGGCTAATGCTAATCTGGCTAATCTGTCAGCACTGATAGGAATCACAGGGATTTAATGTTGTTCCACTCTGAGATGAGACCAAGCTGTATGACATCACTACACTATTATTGTAGTATCACTATAGATTTTATGACATTTTTAAATACAATTATTTAAATTTTTCATTTTTATTTTAATTTTAGATAAAGTTCTAGTAATTTCATTGTGTGCTTGTCATTTGTATTTATTATTATTATTATTATTATTTTAAATGTCTTAATTTTTTACATTTGTTTTTGTATTTTTTTTATTATTTCTGTTATTATTATTTTAGTTTTTCAATAAATAATGTTTTTAATATATTTTATATAAAAAAAAAAAAATTATTTTAAGTAGCCAAAAACATGCTAATAATGTGTCATTGAGGAAAATGGAAAAAAAGAAGAAGGTCCAATTAATTTTATTAAGTCGTATTAATATTTGAAATGAGTTGCTACTTTTACATTTTCTATTCTACTAATTTTTACTATTTTTTAAATTAAATTTGTGGTCTGTTTTGTGTTTTGTATATATAGTTCTTAATCATTTTAAATCTGTTTTAGTTATTTATTTTAGTACTAGAGAAATTATTAATTGCAACAAATGAAATAAAACAAGATTACTTTTTATTTCACTTAATGTTTATTTTATTATTAAAAATGATTTTCAGTTTTCATTTTAAAAAGGTACCAATTTTAGTCATATAGCTGAGAAATATAAAGCCACTTCATTAACATTGGTAGAAACCTCCCAAAATAACTTCTGACATTTTAGTGCAGAGCACTTTTATGTGGTAAATGTGCGTCATGAATATGAGCAAATGAGTGATTATTGACAGCATCTGTTTACTACTGTATCCTGGCAACACTAAGGAAGCGGCATCACTTATGTAACGTCTTAACATGTGCTCGCTTGCAACTGTCATCAATGCATTACAAGAGCTGAAGAACATGAGCTGCTCGCTGAAGGCAGTTTCTACTGTGACATTCATCATGTATTAGTCTTCAGGGCGACTTTATGAGTTGTTTTCAAATTGCTCTGCTCTAAAACTGTGAAAGCGTGCTCAATCTCTGAAGCTCTTGCCTTTCAGGCTCAGGTTGAAGCTCAGAGAGCCACGCAGGAGTATCAGAGGGCCATCGAGATCCTCCGGGCTGCGAAGGAGACCATCGCGCTGGCCGAGGAGCGTCTGCTGGAGGAGGACAGTCGTCAGTTTGACTCGGCCTGGCAGGAGATGCTTAACCACGCCACCCAGAGGGTGAGAGACAAACATTCCTTTAGCTGTATACCACTGTTCTTTTGTGCATTATGCTATGCATTTCATTTCTCTGATTGGCTCTGATTGGCTGTTCCAGGTGATGGAGGCGGAGCAAAGCAGGACACGCAGTGAAATAGAGCACAGAGAAACAGCGGCCAAATACAACGCCGCCATGAGCCACATGAGACAACTGGAGAAAAAACTCAAACGCACCATCCACAAGTCCAGGTCAGAAGACATACGTCAGTGCTTTTTAAGAGTTTAAAGTTTGGGCTTTTTCAAGAAATTAGTATATTCGGGAAGGATGCATTAAATTGATCGAAAGTGACAGTAGAGACATTTATAATGTATTCAATTATAAGATTTCTGTTTCAAATAAATGCTGTTCTTTTTAACTTTCTATTTCATTTTATGGAAAAAAGAAGCAGCACAACTGTTTTCAGCGCTGATAATAATCAGAAATGTTTCATGAGCAAGGACTGTGTGACACTGAAGACACTGAAAATTCAGCTGTGCATCACGTGAATAAATTGCATTTGAATAGATATTCACATAGAAAACAGTTATTTAAAATAGTAACAATATTCCACACTTTTTGAAGTGTTTTTGATGTTTGAGACTTCTTTCTAAACATAAAACATCTTACCAACCCCACATGTTCAAACAGCAGTGTAGTTTTCACTCCCTCTTGATGTCAGAAGTGCTACAAAACATTTAAAAACACCACACACTGAATACGATGACACAATGGGAAAAGCTGGAAGTATCTGAGGCGTTTACATAGTGATCATACACAACAATCATGTTTATGTAATGGACATAAAGCGAAGACTCCCTGCAATCTTGCTGGAACACGTTTTATAAGCAGATGTTTTGCATCACATGAACTCACTTCAATATTCAATGTCAATATTTGGGAATAAAAGGATTTTTCCTTGTGCAAAATGTGAAAAAGAGTGTGTTGTCGGCCCCTCCGTGGGCCCCCGCTCTGTTTCGATGGGTTGTGGATGGAAGTGTAGTTCAGTGTGATGCATCTCTAATGGGTTCCAGATGTGCCTCTGCTGCTGGAATGTGCCGTCCTGCTGTTGCCATGGAAACCGGCTCTGACACTCACTCTGCTCTAATCTTTCTCTTTCTCTCCCCCTGCAGGCCGTACTTTGAATTAAAGGCCAAGTATTATCTACAGCTCGAGGTACGCTGTTTTTATTTTGCGCAAAAAGAGTATTTCAAGAATCATCCCAAAATCAAGGAAATTCTATATCTATATATCAATATCTATATCTATATATAAATTATATCAAAGTATATTTAATCTAAATAAAATGGCTAAGGCTAGCATAAAAGCCATTTAAAAATAAATATAAATATATATATATATATATATATATTTTAACCTGAATTTAGTTAAATTGTCATGATATGTGCATTATTGTAGTATTTGTTGCACTGAAAATATGTTGATGTTTATGAAACATTGTATTACAGTTTACAATGTATAAAATTCTCAAATATATATGAAAAATTGAATTATATTGTGATATATTTTAGCAAATAAAAATGCAGTATGTAATTCAGTAATGAGAATCACTTAATAAATAAATAAATAAATAAATAAAACCATCCAGACAAATTATATAGAATTTGTATTAAGTATTATTTTTGTATATTTGTATTAAATGTAAATATATCTAAATATTTGATTATTATTATGTTTTTTATTTTAAAATAGCACAGGTAATACACTAATTAGAATCTCAAAAAATGCACATGCAAACATGCAATGGTAATTACAATAAATAAATAAAATACTCCGGCTAATTTGTCATAAAAGTTACATTGTAAAAAATATATTTTTTTTTATATTAGGTTTTTTTTTAGCATTGCATTAATGCTCTTTTTAGAAACACAAACTACCATGTGGATTTTGATCATAATTATTTGTGAAATGTTCTCCACTTCTCCTTGTCCTGCTATACAGCAACTGAAGAGACGTGTTGACGAGCGTCAGACTAAACTCACCCAGGCCAAAGCTGAGTATCGGACTGCTCTCCGTAACCTGGAGTCCATCTCAGATGAGATCCATGCACGGCGCCGACTGTCTGCCATGGGGCCCCGGGGCCGAGGGGTGGGCGCTGAAGATGACGGGACCGTCAGCGATGACATCGCCAACTTCAAAATGGAGTCTGACGGCATATCAAGTAAGTGAGATCACACATAATGCCGTGACAGACTTGATTGTAATTCAGGGTGAACGTCTCTCTTTTAGCTTCAGCTGTGCCAGTTTTAGACGGGTGCAAACAGCCTTTGAGCTAATACACTGGCACAAAGTGATTTTATGAATGCATGAATTTCACTGCATCAGATAACAAAATATCATATTTACCATATTAAACCTAACACAATTCTATTTGTGACATTTTTATTGCTTTTTTCAGCACCCCTGCATGTATTAAATCATTGTTTTGAAAGAAAACTAATATTCAGTACTATTACTGTTAACTAGTTTTTAAAGATTGATTAACTTTATTGAATTATATTAACCGCTATTGAGTCAAATCGAAATGAAAACTATTTTAAAAGCAGAATTTGAATAAGTCTAATATTTGATCTGTTGTTTTACTTTAAATGCAAAAGATTATAAGTTTTATGTTCATTAAATTAAATTTTATGTATGAAAAATATTTTCTATGATTGCTTAAATTTAGATTTCATATATGCAACAAATTGATATAATTTAAAATTATAAGTTATTTATATATAACATATTTCATATAAAAATATTTTAAGTGTTTAAGAAGATTTTAGTTTTAAAATCACTAAGATTTTCTGTTTTATTGTGAATAATGATTGTCATATTAAATACCAATTGGAGTTTCAACATTACTGCAATCTTATTTAATACATTAAATATAATGAAATAAGAGTTTTATTAAATCATTTAAATGTGTTGTGGAAGTACTACTTGTTTATTGATTTAAGTATTCAAATCATTGTGTTACAGTAATTATTAGTTACCCTTTCAGTCGAATCACTTCGACGTTACATGTGGGAACTCGCCAGAGAGACCTATCTGCTTTGAGCTTTTACTAAAGGCCAATGAATATTGGCGTGCACTGATTGCGC
>JAUYWG010000056.1:19487219-19506640 GCA_034779775.1 Enteromius afrohamiltoni
TTTTTGTTAAAAGAAAAGGAAATAAAGACTTTAAGTTTCACCCGCTGTTGAATCCAGTTCTCATCCTTGACAAGTAGTAGTTTGCTCTGACTCTGCCTCTTTGCTGACATCATTGATTACCCAGCAGACTTCTAGAGATTTATTATGTGAAATATTAACATTATTATGGCGTATTCAAAAAAAGTAATGGTGGAATTCTGATGGGTATTAGCACATGTGGGAATAACTGGTCATGAACAAAAGGGAAAAAACGGAAGTTCTAGATTGTAATGTAATGAAATTAAAACTATTATTAAAGGAAATATAGTTTTGTGAAATGAAACGCATTTCGGGTGGAGGTGTGCGAAGGCATTCGTTTACAATCTCTGCCTCCCTAATCTCCCAATCATCCTATTATCCTATCAAATCTCAGGCCTGGCCCTATAAATAGCCAGAGCCCTTCCTTCCTCAGCTTGATTTAAAAATCAGGTCATGGTGGCCCTCAGCACCTACTAGAAAAGAAAGACCTATCAACAACCCCGGCACACTAGTTCTCAATCTCCGCCATCTCAGCTACAAACAAGGCCTCTCCAACATCCTCTGGGCCAGCTAGTTAGCCCAGGCGCTAAGATATGAATCATGCCTAAATCAACCCTACACAAGCCAGCACGGCGCTCTCAACCCATCTTCATGCTTCGCTTCCGGATTATTGCTACAGATTAAATCAGATGCTCGTATGGAGTTCCCAGCCCAATTTACCCTCCTCCATACCGCCAAGCAGCCGCCCCCGCAGTCGGAGCACCAGCCGAGCCCGCGGTTTACTCGAAAGGCCACAAAAATCCCATCCTCCAGCCACTCACCTCCATCAAAGCCCTCGCAAGCCAGCATTTCATCCTCCAGTCGTCAAACGTTCGCATTGCCCAGTGCAGCCCTCGTAACATCCTGTAAGCACATAGTTTACAGGTTGATCTCCGACTCCCACCCTACCCCATTCACAAATATTGCAACCAAAGCAGAACAATCATGACTACAAAATCCCTTCTCTCGTCCTTCAAGCCCCCCAAGTCTCTCTTGTATTCTGGTACGCCCCCTATCCAGACTTCAACGAGGGAAGATGCAACTGATCCATTCTCCGTTTCGCGTTCACCAACCATTACCATGGTGACGCACCGGCCAAATACTTTTGTTTCATAAAAGCCCAGTATAAACCAGGAAAAATATCTCCCATGCCTAACCAATATTACTCAGCCAACTAATGAATTTTCTCTGTATCACAACCCTAATCCTTCTGGTTATCTTTTCCAGGTCCGAAGCCCGTGTCTCATCTAGAAGCCTGCAGCCCCCCTCTTTTTCCAGCCATGCATCCACCTGAACCTCCAGTCAGCCAAGACAGATCCCTCCTTCGTCGATCTCGACCCCTAAGAGCATTGGCCTCTGCCCCTTGGAGTATTGGTCTCAGCCCCTTTTAGCATCAGTCTCAGCAGCCGCAAGCACTCCTACCAGCCCCCTAAGCATTGGTCTCAGCATCTGCATGCACCCTTGCCAGCCCCCTAAGCATTGGTCCCAGCCCTCAGAGCGCTGGTCTCAGTGACCGCAAGCACCCTTGCAAGCTCCTTGAGCATCGGTCTCAGCCCCTCAAACATCAGTTTTCAGCTGCCTCTTTTATACGTTTCAGCCCCCCGAGCATTGGTCCCTTCATACCATGTAATTTCTAACCATATTTTAAATATTTTCATCTCCACAGGGCCACCAAGCACTAGTCCGTTTACATTATTACAATCCATCTATTACGTTCGGGTGGTGGGGTGCGAAGGCATTCGTTTACAATCTCCGCCTCCCTAATCTCCTATAAATAGCCAAGAGTCCATTCCTTCCTCAGCTCGGTCTAAATATCCCACTCCCACCCCTATGCCTCCTCCTTCTCTTCAGGGGGAGCCCTCAGGGTTGGGAACCGGCTGTCAACCTCTTCCCCTACCGAGCCCTAAGGTTACTCATGCTTATTTAACCAGACCAGTAAAACCTGTTGAAAGCATTACAGATTTTTATAATGAATGCAAAAACTGACATTGAACTTTTGGACTCCCGTTTCCGCAGACCGAGCCACATGAGTTCCTCTTCCTCATGATGCTCGTGTTGGCCAGTTTAAAAGGCAGATTAAAAAGCATCAAACAAAAAGTCCTCCGACGAAACAATCTCAGATGGAGTGTGACGTGTTACGTTGCCCCGCCCAGAATGACGTCACATTACCGTGTGATGGCACTATTACTAACTTTTTAAACATGCACAAAATACTCATGAAATGCATGTTATCCTATGCATAGAATTTAATTAGTTTAGCATTTAATAAAATTGTTCAAATAAACAATTCCAGAAGCAGCTTGCTTGGGCCGTGTGACCATACTGCAGCTCATCCTCCCCGCCGCCGAGCATCGGACTTATGTGGCGGCGGTGTACAAGCAGCGGGTGCTGCTGAACCCAAACCCCGGAGTCCCGCTGCAGCGCAGAAACGCTCTGGAGCACATGAAGCTGAACCTGCGAGTGTTTGACGAGCAGACAGCACAGCAAATTCTGTCATCATTTACTCACTCTTCTGGAGTAGTTCTGAATCTGTATGAATTAATTTGTTCTGCTTAACGAAAAAGAAGATATTTTGAAGAAAGTTTGTAAGTTTGGTTACAAACTTTCTTCAAAATATCTTCTTTTTCGTTCAGCAGAACAAATAAATTCATACAGATTCAGAACTACACCAGAGTGAGTAAATGACAGAATTTTCATTTTTGGGCGAAGCCACACTGACATGCATTTGATAACGGCTTGATTTCAGAAGGGGCAACTTATTTTTATTAGAAAAAAAGAAAACTACTGGGTGGATCTTTATCATTGTAGGGTAGTTGTGTACACACACTCCCAAACAGCTTGTAAAAGTGCATGTGGCACCAGATTAAGTTCAGTTTGAAACCTCTCATTTATGTTCATCGTTTAATTTGTAAACTATTCAGTGTTTTTAATAAAAACTTGAAATACTCACTAATAACAGCAAATAAGACACTCATTTATCGACTGACTTTTACATAGAAAAATAAAACTTTTCAGGGATTTATAGATTTATAAAACATTAAATATTAAATCATATAATATGGAAGGGTAGATGGGTGGAAAGGTACCTGAATTGGAGAAAACAAATATATAAATATTTAAAATAGATAAGTAATGTTAAATGGGGTGAAAAGATGGCTAAAATGCAAAAAAAAATGCAAAAAAAAAAATGCAAAAAAAAAAAAAAAAATTTATTTTCTTATATATCCTTTTAATAGAAATAAAATTCATAAATATTCAGAAATTCAGAAATAAAATCATATTAATCAAACTAATCCCAGACACCATATTTTAATTTATTTGCATTTTTTTGTGCGCCAATTTTCTGTAATAAATAAAACTCTGGAATCTTATGACAAAAATGTTTATTTATAGTTTAGTTATGAATAATTACTAACTATGTACCAAAAGGTCAAGTCACACCCATGTCTTTTCATTGTTTTAAACTCTTATAAAATAAATCACACTCCCATTCAAATTCACAATCTCTCTCTCACTCACACACACACACACACACAGAGAGTAGGAAGAACGCTATAATTCCTCATAACAGCAGAGGAATAAATACTCTGTTTGGGCCCTAAAAGGCTTTTTTTTGCTCTTCATTTTTTCATAATAAATAATCCATGGTGATGCAAACCTAAATTCAATCTTCATGCACAAACGGGGATAAAAGTAAATTCTGCAGCACTTTCAGTTCGCCTCCTTGTGTTTCACATGAATGCTGGGAATTACAGTCCCACAGCTGTCAATATGAGCCATCTGCTTCTCATAAAATGAACTTGGCTTGAAATAATGAGCACTAGTGATACGTGAGGGTTCAAACAGATCGATACTGTAGAGAATAAACAAACTGGACTGTAGTGCGGGCCATTTCTGTGGCATCAATTTCCTGTTTTTCCACTTTCTCCTGAGACTTCAGCCACAGCGATCATAAAGGGACGACCCTAATTAGCATATAGTCACCTTTTAAGCAAATGAGGTGTAAGATTAAGACACTGAGGGGCGTGTTATCAGTACGTTTCTGAGTCTGAATCGTTGAGTTCGTCATCAGGGACGATGAGGCCGTCCTCGTGGGCCAGGCTGTTGAATTTGCTGTAGGAGATGTGCTCGGAGCGCAGCACAGGTAAAGGGTCAAAGGTCACAGTCTTGGATGGGCTGGAGTAGTGGTTGATGGTGGTAAAGGTGAGACTGGACATGGTGCCGGTGCTGCTGGGAGAGATGGGCTTCATAGAGGAGAGGATCAACGCCAAACAATCGGCCACGTCTTTGTTCGGGGCGCAAGCCAAAGCTGGAGTGTATCCTGGAGAACATGTTTGATTAAAATCAGTGTTCAGGCATGCATAAGTACATAATGGTCTTTGTTTATTTTGCAAACCATTCAGTGCTTGTGTTGCATTTACATTTATTTAGTTAGCAGACACCATTATCCAAAGCAACTTCCAGATAAGTTGAGTCATTGCTTCACTGACTGACATAGAACATAAAAACAAAACAAGAAAGACTTCTTTGCAGACAGAGTCAAAGTACGTATAACATTTGGTCAAACATATTTGGTACTTTTAATAGTACAGTAGAATGTCAAGAATGGTAAAAAGATAATAAATGAAATAAAAATAAATGTTTAGGCATAAGAAACCAACCAACAAACAAACAAAACCTTTAAATTGCTTTTGAAAAAAAGCCTCTTCTGCCTAACAAGGCTGCATTTATTTAATCAAAAATACAGTAATATTGTGAAATAATTGTAAAAAATAAAATAATTTTTGTGTATTTTAAACATGTATATTAATAATTATTCCTGTGGTGGCAAATCCTTATAGTCTCTTTTTAACAATTTAATGGATCCTTGTTATGTATAAGTATTTGTTTTAAAATAAATTATATTATTAATAATAGTGGGTAATGTTTCCTAAAAGTAAATTTGAGTTATGATGAGTTATGAGACGTGATGCAATTTCAAGTTTTCCTTTCTCTTTGGAGTGCTATAATAACAGATAAGATCCATCTATAGGTTGCAGAGACTAATATTGCAAAACAAGATATTCCCTAAAAAATGTTATTGGCAACGCCCACCTAAAACACCTTGCTTAAACACACCCCCACTTTTCTACATCATAGAGTGGGTTTATTTTCAAACACCGCCCAAATGTTAACACAAAGAAAGAAGGTGGAGCTGTTACTCTGGCTGTAGTGTTGCTGCAGGCGCCATGTTCTGGAGACACTGTGTGTCATTGTGAAAGTGACACTACTTTCTTTGTGCTTCCAAAAGAGAACACAACTAGAAATCAGTGTTAAGTTGTGTTACTTTTTATTAATATTTTGAATTTGGTTTTCCTTCCTTTTAATTTTACTTCGGTTATTTAAGTAAAAAGTTAATCTAATTTTGAGAAATATATCTGATTTCAGTTATTTATTTTAAATCACGATTTGGTTAGTTACAATATTATAATTTTGCTTTGTCATAAAAGCAGAGGTTTATGGTGATTCTAAGCGCTTACCGTTCTCATCCACGGCGAGGACACTGGCTCCTTTACCCAGCAGCTCCTGTACGACCACCGTCAGCCCATTACGAGCAGCGACGTGGAGCGGCCTGAGACAATGATAAACAATTCTATATAATCTCTACAAAACTGAGATAAAGAGGAGGACAACAAATGAGCCAGATACGGAATACAGGACTCACGTCTGCAGGGCTGCGTTTGTGCAGTTAATGAGGTTTCTGTCCACCATCTTCTCAAGAATTAACAAGGCACTGGTTTCATGTCCCTGCAACACACAAACTATGAAAATGACTAGATGTGCATTACCTGATGGAAATACCACACACACCAGACTATAAAAGAGATACTGAGATTCATATACAAAGTCTTTAAAAGTTGTCCAAATTAATTTTTGATATATTTACAGAAGGAAATTTGAAAAATATCATCATGCAACATGATCTTCACTTAATATCCCAATGATTTTCTGCCACGAAAGAAAAATCGATCATTTTCACCGATACAGTGTATTGTTGGCTGTTGCTACAAACATACCCATGCTACTCACGATTGCTTTTGTGGCACATAAGTAAAATATAAAAAACTATTTATTTATATTTGGCTTTGGAAGCTTTGGACTGGAGGTTTATCACTGAAAGTGAGGATCTTTTATCCACCGAGCAGCTGGAGGAACATCTCTTTACATGCTAGAGTGTCACAATATTAGATTTTTCGCACCACGGTTATTGATACACGATATCGATATATTGTGATATCTATAGAAACCTTTGGGGAAAAAAACTTTAGCAGTCAAATTATTTTTTACTTTTGTTTATTTCGGGTTTTTTTTGTAAGAGTCCTGTTCATTTTACATATCATGGTTATCGCCAAAACTAGTATATCATCAGACACAAAATTAACATGATGTCGATATTTCATGATTTGAATATCACAGTCAATACCGGTATATCGAGACACACCTATTACATGCTGTACAAACAGGGTTGGGCACCCCTGCTTTACATGCTTGTTTCAGAGTTCCTGTAGTGTGTCTGGCTGCAGGGCTGATGTACAGTAGATGCGGTGTTTGATGTAAATCATGTCTGAGTGTTTGGTACCTTACTGCATGCCAGATGCAGGGCTGTGTTTCTGTGAGCGTCCTGTAACGTCAAATCAGCTTTAGCACTGCTCACCAGCACCTCTGACAAACACAATCAACACCTCACATTAATATCATGATTAACATCACAGCAGCACATCTGCAACACAGTAACACACTTATACCAGTGATACTGCTCAGTTACATTAAAGCCAATAAAATAAATTAAAGAAATCATAAATATCACATAAAAATATTTTCATGGTAACTAATAGAAAATAAGCTGAAGTACTATATTAGAACTAAAACTGACATAGAAATAAAGCTAAAAAAATGAAAGCACATACCTACAAATAAATAAAAGCTAAACAAACATACAAAACAAAAGTAAAAGACAGAATGGCAAAAAACTAAAACTCAAAGAGAAATGCTGTATATAAAACCAAAACAAATATGACAAAAGCACTAAAACTGAAAAAAAAAAATTAGGAATATAAAAAAAAAAATTGACTAGTACACAAAATGATGGAAACTAAAAATGAAAGTAAAAATGAGTTAAATGGACATTCATGCAAATGACTAAAACATACAACATTGGTAAAACTAAAACTACAATTAAACAGACAACTGAAAATAAAATGTTAAGAAACGTTATTTACAAAAGTAACCATACATTACAGTTTTACTTCAAAAATAAAGTAACTAATTCATTTACATTATAACATTTCTATTGCATTTGACAGTTACAACATAAAATAAATCCTTAGCCATCCCCAAGAAAACACATCTCTTCCATCTGTATCTGATCCTCTAACTCTAGCAATCTCTTTTCTAATTCTATTCTTTTATTCTAAAATGTATTCTTTTTCTGTTCTCGCCATTAATTCTATTTTTTTATACAATTAACTTGCTCTGTTCTTGTTCCTTTTTATTTATTAAAGTAAAAACTTGCTACATGTACTGCATTAAACTAACAAACTCGTGATCGCGCCCTACCGTCATTGCTCTTCTGTTCATTTTGAGAGCTTTTTTGAGTCGGTTGGAATAAAAGTGTTTGCTAAATGCAAATAAAACTTTTTTTTTGTTATTCTTTAGCCATTGTTACGAGTAACTGTGAGTCTCACCGACAGCGTTGGTTTGTCCGTTCTCGGCGGCCATCATGAGCGGTGTTTTTCCCAGCATGTCGATGGCGTTGACCTGAGCGTTGTGCGCCAGCAGCAGCTGAAGACACTCCACGTGATCGGTGTAAGCGGCGGCGTGGAGCGGAGTCCTGAGGGACACACCAAACACATCAGATCCACAATACACCACAGTCTGACACACCTGATCCGTGAAGAGACCCAGCTCTCACCTGGACTGAGAGTCT
This sequence comes from Enteromius afrohamiltoni, assembly GCA_034779775.1. Lineage (NCBI taxonomy): Eukaryota > Metazoa > Chordata > Actinopteri > Cypriniformes > Cyprinidae > Enteromius > Enteromius afrohamiltoni. The sequence goes on from JAUYWG010000056.1 coordinate 19,495,243, forward strand.
GTGGCGTTTACGATCGCCGGACCTAAAGTTTCTATCAGCATCTCAGCCGCAGACTCATTATCATTAATACTGAAACAGAGACACGAGAGATCATCAATAAAAATTCAAAAAACGTCAACTTCAAAATTCAGTGGCTACTTGCACTTTCTCTAAAAATTAATTGTGAACGTTACTAACAATTTCTGAGTGAAAATTGTTTCTACACCATTTTTTCCCCAGCATGTCATGCTTTCATAGAAACATGAATATAAAGATTAATATGCACGTTGTTTCTTACACAGCGCAGTGCAGCGGACTGAAGGAGTTTCCCTCCGGTCTGTGAAAGGCGTCGTACTCTAACAGCAGCTCAACACACACGTCATGACCTGAGACAAACAAGATTTGATGCTTTTAGTTTCAGTTTTATAGTTATAATATACCTGTGTATCACTTAACTTTTATTATTACAAAATCTGTCTGTTTCTGTCTGGCTGTTTGGGCACAGTAAAACACAGATGCAGCAGGAAACATCAAGCTCATGTTTGCATGCTCTTCTGTCACGGGGCATAATTCTGAGCTTGAAATCAGGGTTACACATCACACCACAAAAAATGCTTTTCTATCTTTTTTGTCTCGTTTCCAGCCAAAAATTATTGTCTTGTTTTGAGAAAAAAAAAGTTTTTGCAAAATAATCTGCAAAAAGGAGGAAAGCAAAATCTTATTTCAAACAGATATATTTAGATTTATGCAGTGCATGTCTTAGACTGAGGCTGAGAATCGAACATATACTTGCATTCTGGCTCAGATTCAGAGAGGAATCATGTGTATGTGGCAGTTTTTCTGCTGATTAAGGAATTAAACAAGATTTCTTTACTGCACAAATGGTTGCCAAAATCAAAAATGATACAAAATGCACATATTTTGTCAAAAATGGAGACGTGCTTAAAGCAAAGCAGCCACTATTTCTTAAACCAGCAGCACAAAATTGGCAATACACTATGTGATGCAGGGCGGTGTAGCTGTACATGACTTCATTTTGCTCGGATGACAGTCAGTGTAATGACACACATGTACCGTTATAACAGGCCCAGTGCAGAGGTGTGTAACCACAGTTGTCCTTGAGGACGAGGACGGTCTTCTGGGCCTTCAGGAGGGCCCTCAGGACCCCCACATGACCGCAGGCAGCCGCCAGGTGCATAGGAGAGCGCCCCCTGCTGTCCTGAACCAGCAGACTGGAGCCGTGCTGCAACAGAGCCTCCACACACCCCTCGTGACCCATCACTGCCTGTCACACACACACAAAGCAGGGCCTAGTTTAGAATGACTCTGAACAGCTCTAAATTAAGTTGTCTGTCAGCAGCATGTGTGGCATTAAATAATTAAACATAGAAAATAATGCTTTCAAATGATTGATCACAATTTACCACAAAATAAACTGTATATATAAATACAAACATGCATGTATACATTTAAGAAAATATGTTGCTTATGCATTACATAAATTATTAAAAAAATGTAAACTATATATAAACACGCGTAAATATTTTCAAAATATATACAGTGTGTGTGTGTGTGTGTATTTAAATATACAATATACACTCACATATATAATGTAAACAAATTTTATATTGAATGTGATTAACTGCAAATTAATTGTGAAAACTAGCAGAAAACACAATGATCTTATCCCATTAGCATTTGTTGAATAAATTAATACAAAATAAAATAAAACTTATAGATGAACAACATAAACAAACACGAACAAGTTCTGATCAGGTTAACTCTCAAAGCACTAACTGGATGTACTATGTTTGTTTGCTTATTATTTATTTTTAAAAAATTTTATTATTAAAATTATTTATTATTAAAAAGTATTTAAGCTTAATCGTTTCAAAACACTTAAATTGTATTAAAGCCATTTCTTTAACATGAAGTACAGAAAAGTGCCATTTAGAAAAAGATAAAGAGAGTAAACTGTCAGGTGTCTGTGTGTGAGACTGACCCCGCGGTGGAGGGCCGTCCTGCCACATTTATCTCTGACCTCCACACCGGCTCCTTTACTCAACAGAAAATACACACAATCTGTGTGTCCACCCAGAACCGCCAGCATCAGAGGAGTCCTGACCACACACACACACACACACACGATCAGATCAACAATCCCACAATCATTCGACCTTACATCTGAGACTGAAGTCCTGTAACTCACTGTCCCTTCCCATCACGCATGCTGACGGCCGTCTGCTGGTCAGTGTTGTGGATGAGCAGACGCAGACACTCAGAGTGACCGTTCATGGCTGCAGACGGACAGACACAAACACAATCAAATCACCTCTGACCTCGCATATGACCTGGTTATGCAAGACAAGGGTTATAAAACCAGTGCATTTTCACCAAAAACTGACCATTTACTGGAAGGACGCCATATGACTGACAGGTAAAACGATCAAGTACAGCTCATATTTTTATATTTTTTTGACATTTTTATGCAAAATGGTTTGAGGTCAGAAAAAAAATAATTTTTTTTGTTATTTTAAATAAAACATTTTTTTCAAAATATATTATTATTTTTTTTTTTAATAAACATCTCTAATCCAGCATCTACTAAATGAAGTCTAGTGTCTGATGCCTTTAGTGTGTGGTTGACTTGTGAAGTGTGTGTGTCTCATTGACCTGCGGAGTGTACAGCGCTCCTCTTGTGTGTGTAGTCCTTCAGCATCATGGATGCTCCCTGATTGATCAGTATATCCACACACTCCACGTGACCCTTAAATGCCGCCAGACTGAGAGCTGTGTGACCCTGCGGTGTCCTCACATCCAGATCCAGCAGAGACTGGACCAGAACCTCCAGAGCGTGATGGTGACCGTGATATGCCTGGAAACACACACGCACACACGTTGTGTTTCCATGTTTTATGAGGACATTCCATAGGTGTAAGTACATTGGCCAAGAGAGCTTAACGCGCTGCAAACTTCAGAAAACACATGCAAACAGAAGACAACACATTTAAAAAATCTTTATCATTTTGATAAATACTGTACCAGGTGCACACAAACACACACACACAGCTTTAGTTTTTTTATATCATTTTCATAACAGGTTCTGTGTGACATTTTCAAAATGGAGTTAATCATATAGTATTATTCTGTGACAACTCTTTTGTAAGCCTTTTCCAGAAAACACAAAGGCTTCTTTCTCAAAGCTCAATATCTCAAAATGACTCAGAATGCAGACAGAACATGAAAAATACTATAAAACCGATTCTAACTCCAAAATCTGACTGGAGGAGCCACATTTTAAAGCACTCCTGCTGATCTGTGACTTGATGTTGAACCTACACTAGACTAATAAACCATATTATTTGGTTGAACCTTTTTAATGTGATTATTATTTATATCAAATTTAAATATTTAATGAACATAGGTGACTTTTTTTATTTTCTTTGAACACTATGATTCCAGTATTATTTTACAGAGTCAGAGATCTGGAGCTTTTCCTCACCGCTAGGTGTAAAGGACTGATGGGAGGCTGGGCGTCTGTGTCATGGAGGATTCTTGAGGCAGACGTGTCCATCAGCTAAAAATATACACATTTAAATTCAATTATTTGTAAGTGTAATAATAAAAAAATGCATGCAAGTTATACAGTACACAGAGAGATAAGGGCATGACTTGATTGCAATTATAAAGATGAAATTATATCATAAAATGTTGTTGTTGTTATTATAGGCTGTTAATTATTAATAGTATTTTCCCACCCTCATAGGCTTGGCGACATCAACAGAACAAAGGTGGAAAGAGTCATTACAGTTTGACAGATAATGAAAGATTATGAAACTGATAAATCAAACATGATAAAGACCAGAAACACTTCTCAATACGGTAAATAGAGTTGATTTGTGTATTCATGTTGACTTTCCATTAGAGGGCAGCACTGGACATATTCTGGAGATTTCAACTCACCACATCTAACGGCGTTTCATTGGCAATCTGCAAAACACAACACGGAGATGAACACCAAACATAGCAGCAAGAAGTGTTTTAAGCTCTCAGTGTGTCTGTGTGTGTGTACTGACCAGCTCCAGACACACTCGGTGGCCGTACGCTGAGGCGTAGTGAACGGCGCTGTATCCGTCTTTATCCCTGAGAGCTGGATTGGCATCATTCCTCAACAGATACTCCAGACACCTGACAGACACACAGATCAGATCACGAGTCAAACACACACTACACAGAATACACACTCCTTTTCTCCACAGTCAAACTGAGCGTTAAAGACAACTCTTAAAACGGTAAAGACTTACAGACATTGTTAATCAATAATAGATGACTTTACATTTAGTCATCTAGCAGATGCTTTTATCTAAAATCCAGATAAGGACAATAGAATATAACACACACACAAAAACAAATCTCTTTAAACAACAATTATGTTAATGTTTTTAGGTTTGTGTCACTCAGGTTTGGACGTCAAAATATTACTAAAATAACGATAATATAACAGATGAACGGTGATATAAGAAAATACGTTGTGAGAAAATGCACATGAATAATGGAGCCCTCCATGTGCTCGCCAGAGGTAGTCTAACAGTCATTAGGTACCGAGATGAGATCCTCAGACCCCTTTAGACACCATACGCCGGTGCGGTTGGCCTTTGGCCATGTGTCTGGAGTGTGTCAGCAGTTCCTCCAAGACGAAGGCATTGATGCTATGAACTGGACCAGCCGTTCCCCAGACCTGAATCCAACTGAGCACATCTGGGACATCATGTCTTGCTTCATCCACCAACGCCGCGTTGCACCACAGACTGTCCAGGAGTTGGTGGACGCTTTAGTTCAGACCTGGGAGGAGATCCCTCAGGAGACCATCCTCCATCTCATCAGGAGCATGCCCAGGTGTTGTAGGGAGGTCATACAGACACGTGGAGGACACACACACTCCTAAGGCTCATTCTGACTTGTTTAAAGGACATTACATCACAGTTGAATCGGTCTGTAGTGTGTTTTTCCACTTCAATGTTGAGTGTGACTCCAAATCCAGACCTCCATGGGTTAATAAATCTGATTTCCATTGATAGTTTTTGTGTGATTTTGTTGTCAGCACATTCAACTATGTATAGAACAAACCATTTAATATGAATATTTAGTTCATTCAGATCTAGGATGTGTTATTTTAGTGTTTCCTTTATTGTTTGAGAAGTGTATTTAAAGAGCTTTCTCTGCTCACTTCATTTCGTCATCAGTTTGCCTTTTTTCCTTGGCTATTCAACTTTGTTTCACTGACAGAAACTGTTTTTGTAGCGTTAGTTAACATCAATAATGATGCAAAACAGTCCTTAACAGAAATTGATTTGAGATCAAAACTGTAAAGGCTCTGTACACTCTGAGAGTGTTAATCAATGATATATGCATTTGCTTAAAACAATCAAGTCACATTATTCAACTTACTTTCAGAATGATCATGAATATACTTTGGGAAAAAGTGAGTGGCATTAATGTATTCTATTTGTGAAATGAAGTAGTATGCCGTATCTGTGCACAATAAACATTTCTATATGGCTGAAATCCCACATGACCTACATTTGCTGATATAGTGCTGTATGTGTGCAATTAGAACACATGACTGAAAATACTGTATCCCACAATGCAACGCACTCCAGTTGACCTTGAATGCAGGGTCTGAGTTCACTCACTTGCCGTCTGAGTCTGCAGCAGCGGTGTAGTGCAGAGGACTGCAGCCCCTGACGTCCCGCTCGTTCACACTGGCCCCGGAGCCCACCAGAGCAAACACACACTGATAGTTACAGTTAGCAGCAGCGTAATGCAGCGCCGTCCTGACAGAGACAGAGACAGAGATAAATCATAACCATATTCCTGTAATGCTGCTTTATCACTGCAGCTCTGTCGGTATCTGTGCTGGAAATCTGTAGGAAAATGATACATCCCAGACTAATTTCAATAACACCAGATGACAGCTGGGTCACATTTAAACCCCAAAAACAAGAAGAAAAAAAAACACTGTTGTGTGCGCACGTACTGTATATATTAGTGTTGTCAATTATTAATAAATATATTAGTGTGTTACATTTTACTATATATTAACACAGAAAGGTGATATTTTAAATTAAATCATATATTTTTTTACAATTGTAGTGTTTTTCCGAGCAAATAAATGCAGCCTTTGTAAGCTGAAGAGTCCTGAACTATAAACCTTTTCAATGGTATTGACTGATTTTAAATTTGTCAAAATTGATTTGAAAATTAACTTTTGAGGATCCAATGCAACTCACCTTCCAAATCTGTCTTTCCTATTAAAATCCGCACCTGTGTTGAGCAACAGATTTAAACACTCCAGATTCCTGGAGAAAAGGAGGAGAGGGTCACATGATCAGGACGACCGATCATCCAGACCACAGGGGGCGCTGATGAGCCAATCAGAACACAGCAGTGATGTGACTCACCCTCCTGCAGCAGCAGCATGCAAACACGTCCTGCCAAAGTCATCCGGCGTGTCGATGTCAAAACCTGAACCAACAGACATCCATTATCAAGACCAGATAAAAGCCAGAGGCACTTCACTGGGATATGCACAGATACCTCACGCAGAAATCGATTTGAACTGCTCTTATAAACATCATAAATCTTCACAATCAATGCGATTCACCTGAGGAGAGCAGTTTCCGGCAGCAGTCTGAAAATCCGCTCAGAGCCGCCAGATGCAGCGGGAACATTCCGTGGATGCCCCGCCTACAGAGGCGGAGTCATAGTCACAGATCAGCTTGTGCTCATGAATTATGCGTAGCTGTAAAGACTCACACTGTCACTCACTTTGCCGTGTCTGCACCGTTGGTTATGAGAGTGTTGATGAGCAGCTCGTGGCCGTAACGAGCAGCTATATGAAGAGGAGAGTTCCCGTTCTCGTCCTCGCTTTCGATCTCTGCACCTGTAAATGAGGAAAGAGAGGATGAGGAGAGACAGGAGAGAAAGACGGATAAGAAACGAAGAGAAAAAAGACACTCACCGTTCTGAATGATGGCCTGTGATCTGGAGTATCGCCCGTGGATGGCTGCCATGTGGAGAGGAGTTTTACCATCTTTACTCTGGACAAAGAGAAAAAAGTTTTTGAAAAAAGTCTCTTCTGCTCACCAAGACTGCTTTATTTGACCAAAAACACATTTGATTAATGTAATATATATATATTATATATTTGTGATAATGTAGTTACAGACTTTAATTGACATATTGTGAGGGGCTAAGGACTCACTGACCTTGCTGTTGAGGTCGGCTCTGTTGGTGATGAGCAGCTGGAGACAGAGCGCCCCCTGCCGGGACGCAGCGGTGAAGTGCAGTGGAGAGAAGCCCTTCTCATTCACCTGATTAACATCAGCGCCTGCTTCCATCAGCTCATTCACCACCACGTCCTGCCCGTTAAAACAGGCCAGGTGCAGAGCAGAGTTTCCATACGCGTTCGGCTCCTTAATCTGAAGACAGACAGACCATGTGATTAATGGTGCTTCAGCTGATTACTATATAATTAATATCTGTTGGATGTGACTGAAATATTAAATGATAAACATGCTCGGTTACAACAGAAGTTAGTGCTGTCAAATGATTTATCACATTCGAAATAAGTGTTTGTTTAAATAATGTGTGTATGTGCTGGGTGTATTTATTAAATATATATAAATACACACTCACACTCTGAATATATGCTGTGTGTGTGTTTATATAATAAATAAACAGTACACGCACACATTATGTAAACAAAAACTTATTTAGGATACAATTCATTGCTTACCAGAACTATTTATAATGTAAAAAAAAAGCAGGCATAACATGAGGCTATAACATCTGGCTATATATTGCTTATCAAATTCTAAATATTATTTAAAAGGCATGACCAAATTTCTTGAACAGCTCCTAAAAGTAGTTTGTAAACATACTTATGCGCGCTAAAGTCAATGAACTAAGCAACTGAACAAACGAGGGCATTGGCAGGTAATATAGAGCATGGGGCGGGGCTTAACCTGATGTGGGCAGGGCTTACTTACATCAACGCCCAGATTGAGCAGGTATTTGACAACGTTGATCATTCCACTGGAGGCAGCGGCGTGAAGAGGACTGTAGGATTTCTTATCCTTACAGCAAACCTCGGCGCCGTGAGACACCAGAAACTTCATGACCTCCAGATGACCTGAGACACACAGAGACACTGGAAGAGTTGCTCCGCACTGATCTGAGGCTGATAGAAACATGTCTGTTGATCCTGATGTTAATGCTGACGTCTCACCCATGTATGCGGCCCAGTGAACAGCTCGTCTGTCCTTCTTATCAAAAGCATTGACATTTGCACCTCTGGACACCAGTAACTGAACCATCTGCGGTGACAGGAGAACCATGCATTACACCATGCATAACAAACAGGATTATTTATTAGATCTGGTTTATTTCAACAAGACAGAAATGACTTCAAGTGACTTATTTCACTTCGTTTGTAGAGCTGGTCTTATTTTTCCTTGTGTGCTAGAAAAATACCTCACTGATCAATAATATATCAGCTTTGGGGTCATTTATCTGCCAGCAGCATTCTAGACGGACCTCAATATTTGTTGATATCCAATCAGAAAGAAACAAAGCAAACCAGTCGAGTAAACAGAAGTGATACGGCAAGCAAAGGTTGTTTCATCTCTACTATTAGATCTAGACCAGCTTTAAGGATGTGTCAAGCAGCTGTGGATCACATGGCTTTGAAGACGGTCTCCAATTGTTTGGAGAGTTCAGATGTAATTGTACTCCATTTAAAAGTTTGGGGTTTTTAAAAATGCTTTTAAAAGAAGTCCCTTTTGCTGACCAGGCTGGCATGTATTTAAGCAAAAATACAGTAAAATAGTAATATTGTAAAACATTATTATTTAAAATAACTGTTTTCTATCTGAATATATGTTCAAATGCATTTTATTTCTATGATCATCACTCCAGTCTTCAGGGTCACATGATCCTTCAGAAACCATTCTGACATGATGATTTCCTGCTCAAGAAACATTTCTGATCGTTATCAACACTGAAAACAGTTGTGCTGCCCAATATTCTTGGGTGTGATATTTTATTTTTCAGCAACTTTTGATAACATGTCACTTTTGACCAATTGAACACATCCTTGCTGAATAAACAGTGCTGTCAAATGATTAACCATGTTTAAACACATCTAAAATAAAAGTTTACATAATATATGTATGTGCATATATATATATATATATATAAATACACACACAGAGTATATATTTTTTTATAATATTTTTAATGTGCATATTTATATTCTTAGATTTTATATTACATAACTATATATATATATATATATATATATATATATATATTTTTTTTTTTTTTTTTTTTTTAATTTCTTAAATATACACATGCATTAGTTTGTATTTATATGCATAATAAAATTCTACACATATATTATGCAAACAAAAACTTTTATTTTGGTTGTGATTAAATCGTTTGACAGCACTAAACGTTTTTTTATCTTACGCCAGACTTAGTAACTGTATAGCAGCAATTAACAGTGCATTAACACAAATGAAATTGATATTAAATGGCTTTCTGTATTTTGCATTAAATTATGTGACCACACTTGGTGTTAATCTGCAATTCCTTTTTAATTGCTGGTTTCATGAACTCTTATGACACACAGGATATGTGCAAACGCGTCTCGTCCAGCGCGGCCAGATATTGAGCACCTGCTGATCTGTAGCCGGTAAAAAAAACTGAGCGTCTGACCTCCAGGTGTCCGCTGAAGGCAGCGTGGTGTAGAGCCGTACGTCCGGCACGGTCTGACACGTTGACGTTACTCAGCAAGGGGACTAAAGCCTCGGCGCAGCGCACGGCCTTATGGGACGCGGCCACATGCAGCGGCGTCTGCCAGTTCTTATCCCGTGCGTTCACATCCGCCGAGTGTTTCAGCAGCACCTGCACCGCCTCCTGAACACACAATCACACTAATGAGCTCCAAAGCTTATTCATTTGTTTATATTTGTTGTTCCGATGCAGAAGGACGTGTCGTACCTCACTACAGGAAGCTACGGCCCGATGAAGAGGAGTGAGCCATTTATTATCTTTGGCATTCACTCTCGCCCCTGAGAGAGAGAGAGAGGGGGGGGAGGGAGGAGGATGTGTGTGAATGAATTACACTTTTTAATGTCACCGCTGAAGCAGGATACGTGGAGCTTCCCATAAGCCCGTTCAAAATAAACTCCTAAAATGCTCTGTGATCACATCTGCTGCTTAAAATACAGCAGCACCTGTTACTTTTACTCTGTCATTCATGACAACATCTCCTGCTTTACACACAGCCGATTCAGGACGTCATATGATGTGTGTGTTGTGTCATTGGCGTAGTGCTCAACAAATGAGTTTTCAATGATCGTTTGCGGATTAATTCATGCTACATATGTTATATACACAACGTCAGTGTTGTTAGTGGTTGTTGGGTGTTGCTAGGTGGTCGTTATTGTATTTAAATGATTGATGTAGTTTGTGATAGCTGTACACTATCGTTCAAAGGTTCGGGGGTCAGTATGATTTTTTTTGAAAAAGATGTGATTACTTTTATTTAGCAAAGATGCATTAAACTAATTAAAAGTGACAATAAAGATATTTATAACGCAACACAAATATATCAGATTACATTATATTAAATATTAGAAACATTTTACAGTGATTTCTAAGAATCACGCGACACTGAAGACTTGAGTAAATTAAGATTTGATTATTATTATACTTTCACTAATATTTAAATAGAAAATGGTTATTTTAAGTTTTAATAATATTTCCAATGTTTTTACTGTACTTCTGATGAAATAAAAGCAGCCTTGATGAGCAGAAGACACTTCTTTCAAAAACATTTCAAAATCTCACTGACCTCAATCTTTTGAACAGCAGTGTAGATTTAGCTATCATGATATCGCCCTGTTAATGAATCAGTCACTGTCCTACAGGTTTGAGTGCTTCGGAGTATTTTTGGTGGAAATACCTGACAGGACGAGCAGCTCTATGATCTCAGCGTCGCCCAGGTAAGCAGCAGCATGGAGCGGCGTCCTCTTCTCACTGTCCTGAGGATTCACAAACACAAAACTATGTAGTTAGTTTCACAGTTTCAGCAAATACGTTTAAGGTCACTTCAAATATTTTAAAGAAGTTTCTTTTGCTCACCAAAGATGCACTTAGTTAAATCAAAAATACGCAAACATATTTTTAAATATTATTATTATTATGAATTTTGTATCATGCAGATACATGGTCAAATATAATACAGTCACAGCATCATCACTGCAGTCTTCAGTGTCACACCATCCTCACAAATCATAATATACTGATTTGCTGCTCAAAAAAAAAAAAAAAAAAACAATAATAAAAGAAA
>JAUYWG010000056.1:19529169-19560777 GCA_034779775.1 Enteromius afrohamiltoni
TTCCCTCTCACAAGTGGATGGCTTTTTGCTGCTACAACTATACAGGGAATGTATGGCTCTCCAAAGTTGACTGGGCCGAGAACAAATCTGCTAAAGATCCAAACACTAAGACTAAGACCCTTGAGGATTTACGAAACTTCTTTAATCGAAACTGGGTTCAACAAGTAAAAGTTTTTCACAATGACTGTAATATTAATATTTGACAAGAGAACCTTTGGTCAAAGCTAAATGAGAACGTACTGAACGATGCAGAAACATAGCTTTTTTTTTAACAGCATTTCATCTGTCTGTAAGATGAAACATTAGTCAATGCGATTTTGAGTAATGCTCTTTATATCCTGAGAAAAAAGAAATCGAACAAATGCGTCTTTCATTAGTGTGTGTATGTCTTTTCATTTAATAAAGCTTGCAATTGCAGATATATGGCTTCATCTCACTGACGTTTTGCGTGTGTGTGTGTGTGTGTGTGTGTGCGCGTGCACAATTACACATAGGCCTAAGTGAGAAAAAAAAAACCTCATGAAGGTTTCAGAAATATTTACTATTTTAAAAAACCTCATGACAGTACCAAAATGCTAACTTATTTTATATTATGTCAGGACTTCTATCACTTAATGTGTTATCAAGGTTCAGAACATGTCATCTGTCATTCTTTGAACTTGTTTTACTTCTACATGTACCGATGTAATGTTAAACACAGAAGTTGCATTTAAACTAGAGTGGAGGACGTTACCATGGAAACAGGGCAGCAACACAACTAACGTTACCAGATCGCACAGACTATGAGGGATGCCAAACTCCACTTAATTCACTCTTTTCTGATAAATCTTATAACTGCACGTCAGATCATATTTCTTATGTTTTCTTCAGAAAAAGTTAAAAGCTTTTCGGCTTTATCCATTCTGCCTTCATGTCCTCTAACAACAATGGTGTACTATAATGACCAAAGACTAATTCTGAAGTTTTATTTCTGTGTTTCATGTTTTTTAGTTTTTTTTTTTACTGTATTTACTGAGTTTAAGACCCAACAGTAAAGAGTTTATTTTAAGTATACAGTGTTTATCAAAGAAATAACCTTTAATAAGTGTTGGTGGTTGTGATGGAATAATAATAATAATCATATATATAATACACACACACACACACACACACGAATCGGTATATAATTTGGGAGGATATTTGTCAGTTGGCAGAAGGTTTGATGTGAATCTGATTCAGACACAGAGTAATGACAGCACTGAATAGGGCAGTGAGTTGGAGTTAATTTTATTAGTGTTATACTGAGTAAAGCTGCTCAAAATGAATGTTTTAGAAGCATAATGCAAACACTCTACTCCTTTAGAGTCCTTTTCAGTCTATTAAAATGACCGTGACATTCAAATCGACTTTGTTAAAGAAAAATAAGAAAATATAATTGACAGTACATTTAGGCACACCGCTGACAGATACTATACATCAATATGCACAGTTCATGTTCATAGATTCATACGTAACGGGGATTCAGAAAACAAAATCAAATCAGAAACATCTGTATGGATCATTTGGTGGATGTTGCTCCTGTGTGACTCGACCAATCACAGCAGAGTTTAGCTTCTCAGTGCCAGCCAATCACAGTAGAGAAAGACCAGGAGCAGGCAAATCACACGAGTAAATCTGCTGGTTAATCACAGCACACAGCCAAGAAACAAGAGCAACCCCAAGAATCTTCAAAATCCTTCAATCAAGGGTTCAAGTGCTATTTTTATTTTCTTATTAAAACACGTGTTCTCTATTCGCATCAGTTTCTGTGATCTGAACCAGGTCTCAAGCATCAATTCTTAATGAAACCTGAGACATAAGCACATTTACAAGTCATATTTTGCTCCAAAATCAAAATAAATAAATGATATGTTTGCATAGACAATGAAAACACTTTCTGTCCCATTATTTTTCTTCCCAGTTCCCATCACTAAAATCTAAGAGCCGAATTATTACGCAACAAAAATAATTCATTTATTTGTATTTCAGTTTACATTATAATAATGATTAATATTTGTGATCATTTAAATAACATTATTTTTATGCATAAGCATAAAATATTAAATACAGTTTAATAATATTATAATACATTTTTTTAATTAATTTGTATTTTTATTATATAATAAATTATATAATTATAAAAAAGTGCTTTTAATTATTAAAAAAAAAAAAAAAAAAACAATATTAACTTTGGAGTGAAATATGACCTGTGCATGTTCTTGCAAAGTGTCAATATAATCACAAATGTGACTGGAGAGTGTTTAATATTAATAAAGAGTGTTTACGATCCGTGTGCTCAAACGCCAGACGACCTCTGACCTGTCTCTGCATGTTTGAATCATCCGTTCACCTACGATGTGCTTTCATTCCTTTCCGTAAAAGCAAAACGCACCAAAATCCATCAAGAAAACGGCAGGAGTGACCAAACATTAAAAACAAACAAAAAAACATCCCCAACACAAGCATTAAAAAGCAGACTTATAAAACAAGTCTTTAAAATAAGCCATTTACAACAACGGAATGTTTCGGTGGTTCTGAAGGTTCTGGATTGGCTTCTGAAATTCTTCACTCGGATATACTCGAAAACGATCCCATATACGATTATTAGATAACATGCATTAAAGAAACATATTGCACAAAAAACCAATGACGAATTCTCTGATTGTAAATGGGATTCGGACAGTCGATATCAGTACGAGGGTGCGTCGTGAGAAAGCTACGTCTAAACACACGTCTCTTGGTCTGTATTTAAGGCTGAATCTATATCTCGCGCTGAAACAGTCTTCGGCATCAGACGCTTGCAGTTTAGTGCTACACTTGCTATTCTAAAATAAAGTACTTAAAACAAAAAACAAAAAAACACATGAACACGACCCTCCACTGGATAGAGTTATAAAAACAGGACGCACACAAACATCGACACGTACATTCGTTAGCATATCTCCGTACGCCATGAGCTCCACTTAGCCGTCCAAGACGGTCATGCAAACATATGCCTGATTCCACCGCCTCTGTCCGCTCTGATATGTTTGAGGGCTTTAGGTAATCATTAAAGGAACAGTTCACCCATAAATGAACAGAAAATGCACTCAACCTCAGGACTACTATGAGTTGAGTATGTATCAGCAAAGATTTGGAGAAATTTAGCATTGCATCACTTGGAGTGAATGGGTGCCGTCAGAATGGGAGTCCAAACAGGTGATAAACAGATCACAAGTAATTCACACCACTTAAATTCATCAGCTACTGTCTGGAGAAGAGAACAGCTACATGTTCATATGAAATAAAGCTATCATTTAGAGTCCATAATCAGCTATAAAGCTCACTCTTCCTGAAAAAAGCGGTCTGGTCTGAATCAGGAGAAAAATCTTCATGGACCAAGCACCTTTTAACAAAACAATCCAAAGGATTTTGATGTGAAAGACAACAAGAGATGGAATTTTTCACTGGAGGAAGCATTATTGTGGATTATGAACTCATATTTTAGCCATAAGCAACTGTTTAAAATTAGATAGATTTGTTTCTTATAAACAAGATGCAAACTGATAAGACTGGCGTTATTGTGATGTTTTTATCTGCTGTTTGGACTCTTATTCTGACGGCACCCATTCAGGATCTATTGTTGAGCAAGTGACGCAAACAAACATACAAATAACAGATGTCCTACAGTTGAGTACATCTCTAGCAAATTTTCCCGTTTGCATTAACTCTTCCTTTAAGTCATTTTAGATTAGCTTAAGTAGTACAAGTAAGCAAAAGGCATAGGGGCGTGGTCTGTTTTAAACCCCACCCACTTCATGCAACCGACTGGTTAGCAGGAAAACGTTACGCCTTTTTCAGTTTCAGTGCCACTAAACGTCCATGATACATCGCTGCCGACCCTCCTCATATGGTTGTGATGAGTGTTAAGGTGCATAGGTTGCTTCGGTCGGATTTCCTTCACCGTACAGTACTGACGATGAGGCGACCGAGGCCGAATACAAAACAAACCCCAAAAGAATCCAAACAAATCGCATATATATCTACACAGTGTCATTCGAAACATCAGATCAGAATTACACGGCAAACGGAAAGAGCGATGGCTCGGTGCGCCGCAGTCTTCCGCAGCGGTTCAGACGTGACCGAACGCTTCACGATGATGAGATGAGTCCTCTATGCTACGGCCGTGTCGATACAGTGCTTTAAACGAGAGCAGCCACGAGGCACTAAGAGGGAGGCGTGTGTTGGAGCGTGTGCCGTCGGCCGGCCGCAGGCTCCTCCTTCCCCTCTGCATCGGCGGGAGAAGTGTCCGTCTGTCACCTCTTGTGCAAGCTGCGCGATTTCTGTGAATATCTGAGCACGCGCGGAGAGCGCGAGTGGAGCTTGACGAACAGCTCGGGGAACTTGTACTGAGGGAACAGGGTCTCCAGGAAGCCCTCCAGAAAGACGCAGGCCAGGCGGCGGTTCAGGGGCTGGTGCTGGAACATGTCGAAGACGCGCAGGATGCCCTTCCGTGTGGTTTCCGCCCCGATGATGTGCTTCAACTCATCTGATGGGAGGCAAAATTCAGGTCAAATATATTTGCATAGCACTCTTCACAACAGATTCAAAGCAACTTCTGTTGTTTATGTCTATTTAGCTATTTAAAGTCAAGTTAAAGGTTCACAAAACCCTAAAGCACTTTCTTTGAGTTGTTTATACATATATACATGTACATTGCTTAAAACAGTAATATATGTCACTAAAAATGTTATAAAGTGGAAATTGGTCATTTTTGCGAGCATTTCGTGCATCCGGTTTTAAAAGTTATGTTTGAGCCCGTGACAAAGATGCAGTTTTTTTTTTTTCACGCTCATTGGCTGCGTGGCTTGTACAGTACCCATCTACGTCATCGGCTTGACGGCACTATTAATGCATTATTAATGAGCAGTGTAACTCATCTAATCCAATCTCTGCACTGTGCTTTGCATGAGCTATCTCAGTATTTATGCATTGGAAATTAGCACTTGTTTCTGAGACATGGTTCGTGTTTGTGCCATTCTTCATTGTGACAAAACAAGAGTTGTTTTCGTTTCCCCGCGATGCGACCAGAGCTAAAGTTTGGAGGCGTGCTGAACTGTATTGAATTGCGAGCAGATGACATATCACGCGCCTGCGTGGGGTTTAGAAATGAGCTCACGGCTCCCGTTTCTTCGCGTGTAGTTTTGTTTTCCTCTAGCGTATGTGATTTACCGCGCGCGGCTGGATCATTGGTGCGTTCCCGTATTATTGCCATTGATTTGCCGCCATAGCAGTGGACCTGCACTGTCATCATTTTGATCAAAGTGTGGGGATTCTGGTGGGGAGAAGTCCTCCACTTCCACACTGCTTTAAGAATAGCTGTAGCTGCTGCTGTCGCTGTCCACACGTGTGTGTGTGTGTGTGTGTGTGTTAACATTGTCGGTGTGAAATTTATTCACTTATTGTCACTCCCCCTTTAATGCAGTCTCCACCTTGTCTCCACACTCTACCCCTTATCCCCATTGAACAATTATCCCCCTTTTCAGAATTTTTTTTAAACCAGAGGTGTGAAAAAGCACTTTTGAAACGGGGGGTGTTGTGACCCTTTAAGGCCCCGATATAATTCAAACTAAGTTATTTTTCGTTTTGAGGGCAATAAGTTAAAAAAAGGCTGAGTGACGGTCTATTGTTTCTGAACATTCAGACTCCCAGCACAGCTGGAGGTGGGGGGTAAATGAATGTAAACATGACTCCAGACGCTCACACGTAACCTGTATACCTTTTAAAAGTTGCAAGTTCTTTGTAGGAATGAATTGTTTTCACTGAACTTTTAAAGTGTCTCTGCGAGCAATCGTGCAGGTGTGGATATATCTGTGGAAGCCAAGCTATGTATAGCGCACAGAGAATGAGAAATGAACCGGGAAAAAAATTCTGTGTCAAAGAAGGTGGAGTTTCAGAACACACCCACCGATTGCTAAACCAATGATAGCTCAAAGGTGTTTAGGAGTCAAATCAATCTCCTCAAAAAGTTCACTTTGCTGCCATAATGAACTAATTTTTTTTTTTTTAAGTACATTGGTGCCTTTAAATTAAATAAAAATCTGACGTTTTTCAGAATTAAAATTAAATTAAATTAAAATAAAATGTTTTAATTTACGGTTATTTTATTTCAATTAAATTTTTTTTAATGTTTTAGTAAAAAATAACCATGGCACTATATGTATATATACCATTTAGTGCCGTCAAACTATTAATCGTGATTAATTGCATCAAAAATAAAGTTTTTGTTCATATAATATATATGTGTTTGCACTGCGTATACTTATGTATATCTAAAAACACACATATGCATGTATATATGCAAGAAAAATGTATGTAAATATGTAAATATTTCCAAAATATATACTGTACATGCATGTGTCTTTATATACATAATAAATATACACAGAAACTAGAAACTATGGAAACTTTTTATATATCGCGATTAATCATGTGACACTAATATTTTATATATATATATATATATCAATTGTAATATTTCTACTTTAAATTGTAATATTTCAAGAGGGCCATCTGCAGAACAAATGCAGATTTTCATTATAGGCTGCACATAACTGTCTGTATATTCAGTTTTATAAAGATTCAGGCTTTAGAGTGTGTGTGTGTACCTGGCATGATGCCCAGTAGTGTGGTCTTGGCGGCGACTCGCGTCCTCATGCGTAAGCTTTTGTCTCTGCGGGGCGGCGTCTCGGCTAGGATCCCGTTTGGCCAGTAAGAGTCTCTGCAAGGGTCAAAAAACTCAGTCAGAAGACAAACTAGAATCACGTACGTGCAAAAACACCAGACAGTGTGCTTAAAATCATCACCTGAATCTCTTCACATAATCAGACACTTGCTCAGGCGAGGTCATGTAGTCGACATGATCCACAATTTTCCTGCAATGAAGCAAACACGTATGTTCAGCTTTGAATATACAGCAGAAATGCAAGCTTGTGCATGCGTGTCTGTCGCACCTGTTAATGGTGTCTCCATACGTGGCTTTGATGAGCTGCTGGAGGAGGTTTTTGATGTTTCTCCGCAGCCACTGATTTCTCTCCTTCAGATCAAACACCTCGTCCATTAGCAGCAACATCACCCTCAGTGGAATATTATCATCCACCTGTTCATCACAACAGCATTATTAAACTGAAATAGACCCTCAGAATCACTGAAAAATAGGAAGTTAATAAGATGAATTATTTTAAGTAAATTATTTGTTATAATATAAATATTTATATATGATATATTATATATAAATAACTTATACAAGCTAAACATTAATGAAGAAATACATTACAATGGTAAAAAACTATTGTACTGTGTATTTACTATTTAATAATGATAATATTAAATAAATTATTAAATACAGTACTTATATATATATATATATATATATATATATAGGAATGATAATAATAAAATAATTTAAATAATTAAATTATACAAACAACACTATAATAAATATTAAATAAATATTATAATAAAAAACAAAAAAATTACTATTTAATAATAATAATAATAATAAATATAAGATTTAAAAAGAAATCCAATAAAAATACCTTACTGTAAGAACAGCAATAATAATAATTTGCAGAGCAAAAGAAAAATGACAATACTTATGCATTATAATGATTAAAATAACATTATTTTATCAGCACCCTTACACATACTAGGAGCAACACACTGTGTCAGAGTGATTTGATGCTGACTCACATTGTCGTCCAGCTGTGCAGAGACGCGGCAGTGTTCGGGGTCGATATCAGACTTTTGGATTAAAGGAGGCCCCTGTGGATCAGACAAAGCATTTCAATGCAAATGTTTCACCTACACGACTGACAAACGGCACAGACTAATTTCCCCAGTTACATATTAACAAGTAACATGCAAAGCATCCAGTTTTGCAGGTCTCTGGTCCTTTGCTCACTTCTCGCTGTGTTCTCCAGACATGCTCTACCTTAAATATGGACTGTTTAATATCCTGGCCAAGTTTCTCAGACATGCGGCCCATGTCCGCTGAGACTTTGGACACTCCCTCGGCCAGGCTGTCCGGCAGTGACTTCACGGCATTGGACACATTCCGCATGGAGCTCCGGAGAGGGTTCACAAACGTGTCCATCTGTCCGAGTCCAGAGAACAGGACAAGTTTACAACAACTCCGCTTCCCCTCTGCAGTAATAACATGGACTTCATCACTGTTCCTACTCAACTGCAGCATTCAGATCGCGTCTTTGCTGCTGCTAATTAACAATAAACCTGCTCAACTTTTCTATATCTTTCTATTCCTCAGGTTGTGCCAACTCTGACTGACAAAGAATAACTTTGTCTCCGCAAATCAAAACGGCACTACATGTCACAGCACTTGCGTGTCATTGCTCTTTTGTTGATTTTCATTTCTTCCATCCTGCTCATTTGTAAGTCACTTTCAATAAAAGCATCTGCTAAATGACTAAATGTAAAGTAAACGTAATCCATCTGTTCACCTAAAGGATGTCAAAGTAACACAGTTCATTAGTTAAAATCTATGGGCTTGCAGATAGTGGATTTATTTGTGATTTTTGTTTCAGTGCATAGATTTAATGATTAGATTGCATTATTTAAAAGTCTCCATGCTTTATTTTACACATTTTATTTATTTATTTATTTATTTTTTACAAATTTTACAAAAAATATACAGTATTGTTTCAGAAGTTAGGAGTCACTATCATTTAAAAAAAAATAAAAAATGAATAATAAAAGTGTTTTCAAGAAATAAAAGACATTTTAACAGATATTCACATAGAAACCAGCTATTAAAAACTGTATTTCTGATCAAATAAATGCAGCCTTGGTGTGCAGAAGAGACTACTTTTAATCTATATTCTCTCATCTCAAAGATATAATATGATAAGCTGAATCTCCCACCTTGCTGAACATGAAACCTTTCTGTATGTGGTATTTCTCACCTTGCGTGCAAAGTCTCCTTTGCCCTTGCTGTAGGCTTTGTTCTCCAGGAAGTCATAGACGTAAGGGATCAGCATGGGACAGGCCTTCATCATCTCAGGATTCAACAGCAGCTGTAAGACAAACTCAGCTCTCAGCACAGCTGAGCCAGCAGACCCCAAAATAAACACCCGTCCTGATCTGACCCACCTGCAAATAAGCGTTCAGGTCCTTCTTCCTCTTCTCCAAAAATTCCCTGTCCATGTTGTTAAAGGTCTTTTTGCCAGGAAGCTTGAGAATCGGACCAAGGCTCTCAAACTAAAGACGGGACACGTGGGTTAGAAACATCATGTCTATCAAACCCAATGAAGTCAGAGTGTGTGCAGACGAAATATTTAGGCACATCAAGTCTCTGTGCATTTCACTTAATAAACATTTTAACTATTTCAGCTAATAATTAATGTTGATTTCAACAACCAACACTGAAAAAAAAAAACTTTTTATAGCAATTTTTTTAATTTATAGTAATAGTAAAATACCATTTTTTGCTTATAGAAAATGAAGCATGACCAAAACAACCATAACCATAATAATATAAAATGAACTTAACCTCTGTCTCTTTTTCCACACACACACACTTTTTTATACTATGATTCAATTGTTTATTAAAGGGTACATCTGTCACCTGCTCCGTGATGCGCATGTGGAAGTCGTGGAAATCGCTGTAGCGGCGGTACGTCTTCCAGATGTCCTCGCTGCCGTCGGAGTTCTTGCGTATGACGGTGACGGTGTAGAGAGCATACGTCTTCCCGTGATCGTTACACACGCCTGCCACAGGAAGTTGGTTTAGAAAAGCATCAGCTAAAGCACGCCGGGTGAGAGAGGCAGGAACGATGGAGACGATGGCACGGGAAAGAGAACGAGAACCACAAGAAAAAGACAGCAGAGAGAGGACAACAAGACAAAGCCACAGAGGGACAGAGGGGAAAAAAGATGAACGTAAGAAAACAAAGAAATAAAGCTGATGAAATGATAGTGTCACAATAAGAACAAACACAAAGTGGCAGGAAAAGTGATGCTTTTCCAAATAAAGCAAGCTTGAAAATGAGAAGTGATGACTAGGAAGAGAGGAAAGTTCACCAGCACACACTGAACAGCTCTGAATAGAGGGGCGGGGTCAGCAGAGCTCATTTGCATTTAAAGAAAATACAGCTTGTTTGAACTGAGCCGTTTCTGAGAAGGTTTTACACTTCTATTGAGAAATTTTAACCAAAGTAGGCCTATGACAATAAAGGATAACTCCTTTATCTTTTATTTCTCCTTGTTTGATATTAAGGTGAAACCAATTGTAACCAATGCAATAAAGACAAGCAATCAACCACATTTCTACCATGTTGAACTAATCTATTGTCTAGCCATTACAAGCAAAAAACAACATGACTTTGTGATGGTCATTTTCATTGAGGACAGAAAGCATTGTGCCATTTAAGCAAAACTGCACAGCGTTTATCTGCTGAATTGGTTAACAGCAGGTAAAACTCTCACCCGTATCAGAGATAAAGGCATGAAGCTGAGCAGACTCATCCACACTCCCGCTGCTGAGATCATCTAATGACTACAAAACACAATCATCAGAAACAAATACACCCGATGTATGTAAATATTGCATATGAGCAGCTTTTTTTTGACATACTAAATTAATGCTTCCTGTTGGAGACCCGTTGAACGACTCTGGAGAAACAGAAATATTAGTGAGTTTTAGGAGATAATGTGTAAACAGGCTCAATGAAGGGGTCTGTGTGTGCGTCACCTCCGTCCCCATCGTCTGACCCTCTGTAGCTGGGCTCTTTCAGCATGTCCAGCTCGGCCAGCATCCGCACGTACAGCGGGTGCTGCTTGAACGACGGGTAAAACCTCTCATCCCGCAACATCATATCATACACCTGAGAAACACAGAGAGATCATATAACGGGCTTTTTAATGGATATATTGGTCAAAATAGGCCTGTATAACAAACCATCAAAAATCTCAATTACACTTGTATACGCTACTGTTCTAAAGGTTTAGGTTTAGCATCTTTTGCCCACCAAGGCTGCATATATTTGATCAGAAATATTTTACCATTTATAATAATTCATTTCCATGTGAAAACATGTTAAAAAGTCATTTATTGCTTTAACCAAAGCTGTATTTTCAGCATTATTTCACCAGTCTTCAGTGTGAGTTATTTAATTTAAAATCAAGCAAAACTAATTAGGGAAACACATCTAATTGCATTTTTATTTTGTATTGATATTAATACTTATATTTACTTAATAAATCAAACTGGGAAGCATGTCGTAATCAATATATATATATATTTTTTAATAAAAGTAAATAAATAAATAAGAAGAATTCTTGTTGCTGTAATTATTATTTCACATATCAACAGTGTAATTATAACTATATAAATATTTATGGTTATTTTTTTATTTTTATTATAATACCACTGAACAACTGAATAATAATAATAGTTCTGAATTTTTTCTTAAGCCAAATATCCTAATGTTCCATTAAGATCCTTTTTTAAAATTTAAAATATAAATTTAAATATAAAATATATAAAAACTTCATTAGTTTTGATTAGTAATTAGCATGTTCCCACTTTTATAAGGAAAAAAAAAAAATCAAGTGATCCTGCTGGCGCCACACGCAGGTACAAACTACTAACTCGACAACTATATCCTGAACAAAATTAAAAATTTATTAAATTAAATTTTAACTTTCAAAAGTAATGAAAAGAAAAATCCAATTAATATATTTATTTTTGAAAGGCAACTCATTTCTTTACCATATAACATTTTAGATGCAATAATATGAATACGATTTAATTAGCTTTTTAACCAGGCTGCTGTGATTTGATACAAGCAACACCACGAGCACTGACGCTCCCAATAGGCTAATTCTGTCATGTGACACTACATTTACTTGCGTAAATGGGTAATGATAACTCAGTCATTACCTTTTTCTGGATTTCATCAAATATTTCAGGTGTGGGATCCTCTTTGTTGAGTTTCTGAGCCAGTCTGGTTACAGATGCTTCGTCCACCTGCACCCTAGGAGAGGCCTGAGTGAAAACACCCAGGTCAAACACCACTTCATGGACCCTTTACTCATTCTTACCGGTCAATCTCGATCCTCTCACCTTCTCGGACAGGTACTGGTCGAAGACGCCGAGTGCGGCGGCTCTCAACAGGCCTTTGGTGGTCTGGCTGCTCTGCTTCTTGCCGTCTCTCTGGCTGCTCTGTAAGACCTCCAGCTGCTGCTGGGCCGTGACCCGATAGCCCTCCACCGTCAGCCAGAAGAACAGGATGGCCTGACCGCCCATGGGCTGCATGTAGTCTAGAGACAGGAAAGATATTAAGAAAAGATACCCAAAGAGAGGACTGTTTATATGCCTCCGCCTCGACTCACCCATGAAGAACTGCAGAGCGATGTTGTGCACTAATATATGTTCCAGCGGAATCACACACAGCTTCCCAAAATTAGCTGCGAGTTTCAATGCGTCCACTTCCTGCTCGGAAAAAAACAAACAAATGTGTTTATAGTTATATTGTTAGGTGAAATGTTAATTATCAGGCAACTGATTAACTGCTATTAAATTAATTAATTTATATTGAAAAATATAGAAATAAATGTACTATAATAACAATACTGTTAATAATAATGATTTTGGGAAACTATTTCTGTATATATATATATAAAATGAACTGATAATTAATATAACACAATACAATTAATATTGTATTATTTTAATTATAATTATATATGTATATTTAATTACAAATTTATAAATTTATACAAATTTATAAGTGTTATACCTTCTTATTTGGATAATGTTTTTTATTCTGAAGTGTTCATAATTTAGATTTGCAATTTGATCCTTTTATCTTATTTCTTTTGTAAAAAGATACTGTATAGCTTTTATTAATTTATATTTCAGTTTTAGTTATTAAAGTAAATCAAGTAATATTAAAATGAGAAATAATGCTCTCGGCAACCAATATTAAAAAAAATGTTTTTTTTTTCAGTTCAGTTTTATTTCAAGAAATGAAAATCTTTATAATGGTTTTAGTTTCAGTTAACTATAATAACCCTGATTAAGAGGAATTATTTATATGATTCATTTACACTATTGTTTAAGCTAAACTGATCATTATTGAGAAAATTACTAAAAAATATATGAATGAATTCTCACATATTCTAATGTGAATGAAACAGGAGAGATTTGTTTACCTTCCCTGATTGTAGCCGCTGTATCCGTGTTTCACAGATTTTCTTCACAAAGAGCAAACTATTGATTTGATTCTTTATGAAGTTGATATCTGTTGAGCGTAGACAGAGAGAAAGTGAAGAGTAAGCATTGTTTGTTATTATAAAGCACTGAACTTACTCTCAAATTTTCCAAAACAAACCCTGGAATTCGTTGTTTATTTTCCAGCCGAATGGAAAAGCCCTTAGCACTGAAGCGTATGTGTGTGTAAACACAAGTGAGTGTGTGTACCGTCTGCTCCAGTGTCCAGAGATCGCAGGTACTGAAGCTCCTCCATGACTTTGTCTTTGACGGCCTCCAGCTCGGCCACTTTGTCTGTCAGCTTTAATATGTTCAAGAAGGCCTCGTAGTTACAGCTGGAGTCACGAATCTAAACACACACAAGCAAACATCTTAAAGGTAATTCATGACACGCACTTGGACCGTAAGAACCGAGCAGGTCTCACCATCCAGATGATGAACTGGTTGATGTAATCAGGGTCACTCAGCTGGTTAATTAAGGGCAGCAGAACTCCTCTGGCCAAAACTTCCTGCGGGACATCCAAGAGTCAATCAGTTAATCAACATCAAGTTTGTAATGTGCAAGACGCCAATCTTGTAGTCTCAACATCAAAACCTGTCAGGACCAAATAAACCAAGTCCATTCCCACTTGTATACAACCTGCCCCATCAAACCCTTTCATGGTATAATGTTCATTTCCACAGATTTGTATTTTTTAGAAAAGTTATTTTGCAGTAGTTTAAATTATAATAAATGTTATTTTTATATTTTGATGTATTAGAAAATTAATTAATATTTTATTTTTCCATTTTATTCCACATTATATTATTTTTATTAATATTATTTAAGTTGTAATACTTTTTTTTTTAAATTTTTCTATTTATGCATTGTATTTTAGAATTAGTAATTGAAGTACTTCAACTTTTTTTTTTATTAGTTGCCAAGGCAACATTTCTTTTAAGTTTTTCATATTTTTTTCTTGATAAAAGCCCTTAAAATACTGCAGACAGAAAACGTTGACACAATGAGCTGTGTATTTTAGTATTGAATTATAATATAATTAATTTATTATTATGTTGTGAATAATTTTCATTTCACATTTTTCCCCTCAAAAAAAAAATGTTTAGCTTTATTTAAGTAAAAAAAAAAAAAAAAGATTTAACTATGTTTTAATTCTGCTCTCATGGAGGGCAGTGTAAGATTGTGTTTTCATAAACAATAATGTATGGTATTCTCCACATAAACTGTGCTTTACAGTTTTCATCCCTGTTTCGGTTGACCAAAATTAAGATGTTACTTGAATGAATTTAGGACTGATTTAGCGTGTGTGTGTGTGTGTGTGTCTCACCCTGAGGAAGTATCTCATATTCTTATTGTGGAAATCTCCAGGAGGTAGTAACAGATACAGCAGCACTTCACAGAGGTCCCGCAGATAACCTGAACCAAAAACCCACAGCAGTCAACAAACAGCACGAAGACAACATACATGCACATCCAATCAGTTTGTGTACCAACATATAAATACA
Source organism: Enteromius afrohamiltoni (assembly GCA_034779775.1). Classification (NCBI taxonomy): domain Eukaryota; kingdom Metazoa; phylum Chordata; class Actinopteri; order Cypriniformes; family Cyprinidae; genus Enteromius; species Enteromius afrohamiltoni. The sequence continues at coordinate 19,543,964 of JAUYWG010000056.1, forward strand.
TACAAATTCCTTCAAACCATATTATAGATTACTGTGCCGATACTTTCTTCCTATAGTAGTCTTTTCTAACACTAGGCCATAGAAATCTAGAGTTAATTCTGAATTAAATGCCTGCCTCAAGGCAGGAAAACACAGCATTTTGTTTTTTAAATGTGTAGCGCTCATATACTTTTGAACTTCAATCACATTAGGCCATAGAATCTACTTTTATGGTGTTTTTGAGTGAAACTCAACAACTACTGTTCCCATTTACTATCAGGGTGTGGAAAACATTCATCAAAACATCTGCAGAGAGAAAGAAAGTTGGTTTCAGAAAGATGTTGGTGATCAGTGATGACAATCATGTACGTGATCACATGGTGTCTTTTATATTCACAGGACACATTTATACACACTCTTCCACCCAAAGCTCAAAGCATTTCCCTCCATTCATGACTGGGTGTGTGTTTATATTTTCTGCTAGTTAAGTCTTTCAGCATATAAGATCTGCCCTAGAGAAGCATGCTCAACGTATTGTTGACAAACCCACACCACGCCTAGAATCACTGAACTGTCTATAGACACAAAATCTCAGTGTTTGTGTTACCTTCTTCGTCCTTGCGTGACATGCACACAACATCTCTACAAATTTTCCTCTCCATTTCCACCTCCGCCTCAAAAAACGAGTCCAGCAACTCGTCCGGAGCGTCACCTGCCACAAACACACAGACGGCGTCTTGCACAAACTCACACTATGACTCAGTACAAACAAGTTCCCATTAAAGATGCTCTGTGCTCAGTGAACGGGAAGTGGCATTAGTAGATCAACTGGAGTTTTTTTACACTCTACAGGCGTGTGTAATATAGGCATACATACAGTATATTATATATATATATATATATATATATATATATAAAGAAAAGAAGAAGAAAGTAAAGAAAAAGTAGCCCTGCAAACAATGAAAAATATGTTTGTTAAACCTATTACAACATTTAGTAATAATAAAAAAAATTATAAATCACATTAATCATATTATATAATGAACTATAAATTAAATGAACAGTTAAATAAAGATAAATGCATGTATATTCATTGTTAAAGTTCATTAATGCCTTATCTAAAGGAACCTATCTAAAGGTGTTAAGTGTTAGCAGTATTTCACTGATAAACTTTTTTGTTTTGTTGTTTTTGCAGAGAGTGTGAACTGAGAGAAGAGAACAGAGCCATCCTTACGTTGTTTCGGATCTTCTCTCTCGTTCAGCCTCTCCTGAGCTTTCCTGAAAACACGCAGATGAGTCGCAAAATCATCCACCAGTCTGGTGGTGAAATACGGCTGCCAGTCCACCTCTTTAGACCTGAGGTAAGGAAAGATTGAGCACTTAGTGAATCACAGGATTAACGGTCTCCATTTCAACACTCCGCTTCGCTGGAAAAATGAGTCAGAGCGTCTGAAAGTGTTTGGTCTGTGGTCAGATGTTGCGCCTGTAAACCCACAGCATCATTCAGACACTGAGACAGGTGGCTCACCTGGTGGAGAACTCAACGAGTGCATTCTGGACCGTCTGACGGATCTCCAAGAGAAACGTTTCATCATCACTCAGTGTGTAATACCAGTACTGGATATAGTCCCTCAGGGCAAACTGGATGACCTGATGAACGACAAACAAACAGGACATTATTTGTAGAGTTATATGAAATCCCATATATATTTTTTTGACTCCTTAAATTCAAAAACAAGTCTAATTTACATATTATTTAATTATTGCATTTAGATTTAGGTTTTATTTTTTTCTCAAATTTTAATTAATTATTATTATTTTTTTTTTTACAATTTTCTGGATTCATTTCAATAGTAATTAAAGTAGAATTATCAATTTAAGTACTTCTATTATTATTATTATTATTATTTAACTGAGATATACGTGCTTCCGCACAATAGAAATTAATTTCTGTCACAATGCAAGTTAAACCAAACTCATGTAACCGAATTGTATGTATATTATATGATTGTTGTGTTCTCAAATGAAACCATTTCATATGGCCTTACTGTTGTGAAAGAAATTGTTGTAGTAAAAAAGTTGTATTTATTAAAATAATTAATTAATTAAACCACTAAAAATTCAAATGGAAACCACAAAATTTGGGAAAAATAAAGCTGAATTTGGGGGGGAAATCCAGCACAAGGAAATGCACTTGTCTGTGCTCTCAGTTCTTTTTGGCACAGTGATCACAATGACCCATCACTGCTACTGCAAAGGACTCTGGGTAAACATTCCGGAGCAGATGTGAAGCTCAGCAGAAGAGACTGAGAGCAGGAGCTGCTGAGACATTCTCATGACCGTCTTCAGATTACATAGGATGAGCTACACAAGGATCTCTCATAAAAGAGGGTTCGAGATTTTAATGCGGTCACATCAAAAACAGATACTTATCGATCTTTTGTCATGTCTACAAGTCAATCCAGTTCACTCAGACCAGTTACTGAAACTAAACCACACAAAAAAAACCAGGAAACACATTTTTAAACACATCGGCCTTGTTCCAAAAACCTAGACAACATTTTCAGGCAACACTCTCTACAAGGAAGCAGCTCAAAAGTGTAACTATTACAAACTTATTATGCAACTTGAATAACAATTTAAGTTATACTGGTACTTCATTTACATATTACACATTTGTTGTCTAAATGTCAAAGATAGCATTGTGCAACATCAATATGGTGCAAGAAACCTCTCTGACCAACAATAAATGCAAATTAAAGCTAAAGCGCATTAAAAAATTCAGCAGAATATATGCATTGTAAGCAGACTTGAAGCCGATTCAGTACAGCATGTGAGGCCAGAGACTGAAAACCAGTGTCATGTGCTCATCTGCTTTCATGAAAACAGCAGTTTAGCCTGAACTCTGAAACGAGCTGATCCAGCGGCTGACGCATATCATGGACAGAAACAAACGGCGATTGTGAAGCGAAAGCTCGACAGTCTGGGAGAAACTCAAACCACAGGTTCCTCAAACGCATGAATGTGCTCTTTCTGCTGTGGCGTTGGGTTTTGTTGAAGGTACCTGCTGCAGTGGCTCGTCTATGATACTGGATCCTGTCAGACGACGATCGATCTTTATGAGTTTGGACTCCGATTTCATCTCCTCCAAAACCTGACGAACAAACGCAAACGTCAAACTCAAAAACAAAAAACAATGCAACGTCATCATGAAATACAAATCAGCAATTGACTTTCTTAATAAACACTTCTGGTACTCATGGGCATGATTTATGAGTGAACGTTATTGTAAAGTAAAGTGTAGAAAACACATGTGCTCTTGTTTAATTATAAACTTTAGTTTACATGACTATCTAGCAGAAGTACGTTTCTTAATGAATTAGCTTAATAAACCCAATTTAATGTGAAAAAACACCCCAAAGGTCTTCACAAAAGCTGTGACAGACATTTATCACTTTGTTACAGTTGAATCTACTTCTGATAACCTTTTTGCTAAATTTTAAATAAAATGTTTATTTTATATTTTAAAATTACCAATAAATAAATAAATCTGTTGTGCAGAATTTTGGTCCAACATTTTCCCTACAAAATGGTTAGGGAATTTTTAACACAAACACAAAAAATAACTAATGAATAATAAATTAATTAATATTTATATAAAAAAAAAAAAATCATGATTAAATATAACTCTAAATAAATAATATGTTTTAAGAAAAAATGCTGCATGTCATACTTTTTTAGTATTAATATTTTTACTATTAGTTAAAAACTATATATACACAAGTATTTATAAGTTATTAAAAAATTATTAAATTAAATGATTTAAATTCTAAATTATTCAATTTAACTCAAAAGTGTAAAGTAAAAAAAACGGCATTATATTTATTATATTACAAATGTAGTAACTATTAATTATTAAATTATTTTAATTTATTAAAATGAAGCTTTAACTTATTAACATTCAATTTAATTCAAAGGTTTAAAAATCTAAGTTGTACTAATTAAATGCATTAAAATAATAAACAAATAAAAATGAAGAAAAGGGAAGACAGACACCTTCAGTACGGCCGTGTGTGTTGATGGCAGGTAGGAGTGTTCACACCTTTCCAAGTGTTTCTCTGAGTTTATCTTTCCAAATAAAAGAAGCACTACAAAACCCCTAGAAATAGAGAAGAGAGACTGCATCATCATACTGGAGCACCGACGGGTCTCAGAGAGCGCTGATGCCGTCTGAAACGAGGCGTATGTGTGATCCACTTACCCGCCAATGAAACAGAGGATGTAGAAGCCCAGATAAAAGATGGCAAAGGGTCCAAATGTGATGAGGAAGAGGACGACTCCTAGACCCCCCCATCCCCAGATGGACAGACTGGCCTGAAACACACAAACACAGATAGAGAGAGTTAATGACATTATTTCTTATCAGCGCCTGACTTAATCAGAGTTAACTGATCAGAATGAAAGCACCATGACATGATAGCAGCAAGGCCAAAAATGTTCAGAATAATGTGTGAATTCAGGCAGTTTGTAGCAGTGAAACTATATTTTGCATTAACATAATGGTTTATCTTTAAGAAAAAGGCACTACTTTGCTGAAAACACCATCAGCTACTGCTTTAACGTTCCCAATTAACAAAAGTTCTTGAGATTTCCTCGCTTTGATTTGATTCTCACTTATGTCAGATGTAATCAGCAAGAGTTAGACGATCCTTCTAGCTTTGCAATTAAAGCAGTAAAATTACAGGCCAATTCACCAAGCTGCCAGATCATCATCATCATCATCATAACAGAGACCCAGAAGAACTGAAAGCACAATGCAGGAGCTTTGAGCCGACTGGTAAAGGATTTCAAAAGAACTGAAGGGAGGAAATAATCTAGAGACGACACAAACGAGAGGAGCAAGTGTGACTGTGAATGCGCCCAATGGCCAGGTTTCCTGTTTTTGCCAGGACAGGAAACTCAGTGACCCAGTCCGTGCCCTTTCCTTCCTTCTCCTGAGTCGATCACACACACACACACACACACACAGATCTGAAGGGTCCAACCTAGAGTGTGTCCTCCTCAGCTGAAGTGTGTCATTTAAACATCAGCCAAAAATATGATCAAAAGTTCATCTGAGATACAAAGAGAAGAACATAAAGAAAGAAAGACAAAAAAAAAACCAAGGATGGAATCGCAGGATCCATTCATAGAAATTTTTTGATGAATGAACCCAACAGCCCTATTAACATTAGACAAGAGATGAATGGTTGGTTTACAAATCAATCAGATGCGGTCTTCCTGTCACAGTGGGCAGCTCCTGGCCAGAAGGTGTTAAAATGTCTGGCTACATTAGATCTTTAAAGTCCATGAAAGCACTGATCTAACCTCTGAGATTTATTTCAGGACCACAAACCCTTGTCCTAACCCACTGGCCTCTGTAACCTGTTTGACCACTCTGCCCACAGCAGTGGTCAAACAGTGTAACAGACCCGCTGCTGTAGCTTTCTAGAGATTGTTTTATGCCACACAATGCATGTATGTGTTATTAGAGGGCTGAACAAACAGGCTTTCACACGGGTGGAGCGTCACAGGACCGTAAAGCTGCTGTCGCCAAACTATTCCAGCAGAAACATCAGCAAACAATATGACACTATCAGCACAACAAATGAGATTTTACACTTACTTTCTGCGTGTTCTGGATGAACTGCAGATATTCAGTCAGTATTTACATCATCAGGGTGTAAAACAACTACCAGGGCAAACATTTTACCATCTGTTTTTTTGTCCAGCATGTGCTATTTATCTTAAAAAAATAGAATAATTCATTTGAAAATGAAACTTCTGTCATAATTTAATCACCCTCATGTCATCCCACACCTGTGTTTTTTATTTCCCTGGAACACAAACTCTTAAGAATATCCTGCCATAAAAATGACAAAAAAAGCACTGTAACGTTGATCTGTGTGATGAACGAGCTGAAATTTAAGTCACTATCAATAATCTGTTTGTCCCAGTTTAATACTCCAGGGGAGGATAATCAGTGAATAATGACAGGTTTGACAAGTCACTTTTGTTCTTTTTGATGCATGAGAGTTAGCAAGCAGCACTTAATTCAAAATTTCTCCTGTCCTGTGCAATAAAGTCAAAGGATATGAGAAAAGAATGAGTAAACACTGAAATATCTTCATTTAATAAACAGCGAGTTAAATTCCTGTTTGGTTTTTTGTGAGAAATATATGAACGAACTGAGAGATAAGTCCTCAGAATGATAAAGTGCAATGAACTCGTCTGATTTGCATTTGGCCTCACTGTGTGTGTGCGCGCGCGAGTAGACGTCATCAAAACGGACGAGCGAAACCAAACCACCTGCATGGCACCTAATCAAAACAAAAGATAAAGTTAACCACTACAACAATCCATGAATATTTAGAGAAGAAAAAGCGGTTCTAAGTCAAAAACAGTCTCCTTTTATTTAGAAAAACATCTATTTATGCACTAGTTAACATTAGGCTATGTTAGCAGTTTGTGTTTATTAGATAAAGAGACTGAAAAGCACATGCAATCTAACTGATTGAAAATGTCTGTGGGAACTTTTCCGTCTGCTCTGAAAGACATGTTTCGGCTCTTATCACCACCAAACTAACCTCTAAAGAAGATAAATGCAGATTAAGGCCCACAGATGACTAGAAAACTAAAGCTGCTCTCTTTGTCGTCAAACACACACTAATCCAACAGCTGTTTTACCTCTACCATGTTTCCACATCAGAACACATCACATAAGGTGACATAATCTCCATCCAGTAAGAAGACAGACGAGCTGTGCGCTTTCAAAGAGACACATCAATCTAATAGATAAAGCAAGGAATCATCCGTTTGTCAATGGAAAGGTGTAAAGCTGTAGAGTTAATAGGTCTCTTAAGAGCGATGATCTCATTCTGTCCTGCTGCGTCCTCACAGGACGGGTCAGCGAAGACTTTAGCCAGGTTAAGATTATTATCCACCGACTGTCATTCAATCACCTGCTGCAAACAAGCTCCTCCTTCTTAAACTGCAAAATTCATTAACATTAGGCTGCATGGAAGCGCGAACTAGTGCTGTCGGCCTGAATATCCTCAGCCGAGACCAGGCCTTTATCCACAGCTTGACCTGATAAAGCTGCGCTGAGAAGAGCTCATTAAATGATCGTTGTAAGTGGCAAAAAGTTCCCGAAGGTTTCAAGTGTGATCTTGCACAAAACTCATCAGGCTTCTCCATTAATTCCGGCTGGTCACAGAGGTCTATTTTAAGAGTGGTGTAAATACCCTAGGCTCGAGTGCTGCTGTCGTGAGATCAAAGGCTGTGTATGTAATCCAGATACAAGCTTCAGCACTTACAGCATTTAGCATAAACAGCAAGGGTCTTACCACGATCAAGGTCCATAAACATAGCAAGGACATCTGTAAAACGGTCCATGTGACATCATGGATTCAACCCTAATTTTAGGAAGCAATGAGAATACTATAAAAAAAAAAAAGAACTATTATTGTATTGTAGCTTCATTACAAACCCATAAATAATGACTATTTCTTTAAGTACTAAAATTAGAAACTAAAATAAAATAAAACAAAAAAAACCTTAAATAAAACAATTAAATATTTAACAATAATAATAATAATAACAATGAAAAACTAAAATAAATGTAAAATATAAAAGTGCAAATATTCAGAAAAATAAAAATTTCAACCGAAATACCCATTTCAAGTTTATTTAGTTTAAGTTGAAGTACGAAAAAAAACTATACAGACATAAAAATTATAAAAGACAAAAAATATTTTAAAAACTTGAAATTAAAATGTAAAATATAAAAAATAAAATTGTAATTTAAAATAATAATAAAAACAATAATAATCATAGTATTGATATTAAAACAACGTAAGATAAAAAAAAATATTTTAAAAATAACATTTTTTATTTATATAAACAGCTTGTGAAACAACAGCACGTCAGTATTAGACAATGATACCAGCTAATTAACACTCCATAACCAGGAGCTTCCCAAAGCTTTGATAATGAGCGGATGATGAGATTTACATGAGCATATATCTGACAAATCTGATGGGAACACATCGAGCATGCTGGAACAGATTCAGCACACAGGTGAACAGAGCTACTCGTGTGGTAATACGAGCCTGACTCTTAGTCAAGTGCTGCCCATTTACAGTTTTGCATTCCTCTGTTGACACACAACCTAGCAGTGTACTGCCCAAGCAAGCATACTTCTTAATATTCACTCGTGGAGCGCTGAGGAAACAACAGAAACAAACATGCCACTGCACGACATTGCTATGGGCCTATAATGTTTTTATTTACTGCAAAATAAGGTCACATGAAACACAGCAGGCTGGCCTGAAACGCCTTGGTTTAGTGAAACGTTTGCAGTAATGCATTAACTTCAAGGTCCAGCCCTAAAATGCAAAGACAGAGCCAGTGCACTCAAGTCCAGACACACGTGTGGACGCTTTTACAGCGGGTCATGTGACTAAAGAGGATTCGCCTCATCCACCTGTCATCAGGTGAGGAAATGCAGACACCAGATTTTAATGCACCGAAACCTTTGCCAAGCGTGTGATTTTCAGTGATGTAATACTGCATGCCAACCAACTGGCGGGCTTGTCTTTAAAAAAAACAAGTGGTTAACCTGTAGCTTATTTTATCTTTAGATCATGAACCTGAAATAACCCCAACACAGAACAAGCATAATCAGCCATGCTAACTACACTACAATATTTGCAGGAGTTTATGCCTTACAGCTAGAACAAAAGGTAACACGCCCATTCACAAAATCATCAGCTCCCAACAATGCTCACTCATTTTATTTAGCGTAGTATTTCATGGAAAGGATATTATTTTTTTATGAAATACTAGGATACGGTATCCACACATATGCATACATTTTTAAAAAAACCTAAACAACAGCATTTGCATGTTCTTAAAGGAGTAGTTTAAGCAGAAATAAAAGATGTTCTCACTCTCGAGGCCGTCCAATATGTAGATGAGTTTGTTTCTTCATCAGATTTGGAGATTAATGTATCATTAAGTCAGCGAATGGCTACTGTCAATCCAAAACAACTCAAATATGTGGGAAGATATCGATGTGAGAGACAGGGAGGCAGAGGATGAACTTTATCACTGGAGGAAGAGCAATTGTTTGAGGTTAAAAACATCTTGTTTCTTTCAATCAGCTTTTGGCTTCACACGCTGTTAACTGATGGACTGGAGTGGTGTGGGTTACTCAACTGTGATGTTTTATCAGCTCATTCTGACGGCACCCATTCACTGAACTATTTGGGAGTAAGTGACGAAATGCTATTTCTCCAAATCTGCTGAAGAAACAAACTCATCTATATCTTGGATGGCCTGAGGGCGAGTACACGTTCAGCCAGTTTTAATTTTTTGGAGTGAACTATTTCTTTAAATGTCACTTACAGCCAAAAGAGTTAACTTTAAAACTATAATTAGAGGCTGAAATGAGGTCTCATGCAACCAGACTGTTATCTTGCCATCATAACCACCTATACCACAAGGTTTGCATAAGTTAAAACATCGAGTAGAGCCCAAACAAGTTTGTCACTTCGAAATGATATGCTCAAAAATTGAAATAACATTCACACGCAAGACCAGTCTCATAAAGCCAGGCTTATCTCAACCAACTTTATCATCTAACTGGAATGAAAGGAATTCTGGTTTCTTCTGGCAAAGAAAAAGAAGAAGAAATTCTTGTTGCGTTCTGTACATTTTGACAAAACAATTGTTTTTCATTTAGTATAAGTTTATTTCAGTAAACAATAAACAAAGTGACGGATTAAAATAGCCTAACATAAGAGAGGGCTCAACACAAACAAATCCAGGCTTCTTATCATAAAAACAAATGATCCGAACTACAAAATATAGGCCCACAAGCTTTGGTAAACCTTAGGCTTTTAAATATAAACATTTGATCACATACTGCAAGAATGTAGTGGCACACACAAAACAAGTCAGGAACGTCATCACGAACAACAGCACTTCAATTGTCCCATACACACAAAACTGGTATTTTCCCTCAACGTAACGTTACGTTGAATGTTGAGTGCAAATACACCCTCAGAGGCTCAATTGATAAACACACATATGACAGTAACAACGAAGCATCTGTCATTTCCCACCAGTTTTCAACATGAACAAGCCGAAGCACGCAGAAAACACACAAAAGCCCCTCATTTCCACCCACACAGCTGTCACACACACACATTACTCGTGTACGCGCACATATATGATGTAAATACACACAGACAGCTGATGTTAGCTGAGCTAGCTGCAGACTTACTGTCAGCGCTCAGAAACATCTAATCCCATCGCATTAATACGTGTAATCCCGCACACAAGTCGTGTACGCGTTACAGCGTGTAACCGTGTGCATACTTCAACGCGTGTGCGTTTATTTACCTGTTCAGGTAAACCACGGCTAAGCTAACAGCAAAAGGGAATACGGCGAAAACGGCGCACTGACCAAGCGGTGAGAGAAAAGCGTGACTTACCTCTGCAAACATTATTTAAAATGCAAAACCGGAGGTCGTTCGGTTTATCCCCGCCACATCTTCGGCGTTTTCCTTTCTTCACACGTTCATAAACTGAAGCGCTTCAGGACTGCGCGCGCCCTGCCTGCAGCCGCCATGAGCGCGAGCTCGACAAGCCAACGAGTCTCCAAGTGAAAACTAGAGCGCACACTCCGGCGCGCTTCTGAGGGAAGGTCGCGTGATGGGAAACGCAGACTCCGATTGGTTCGCAAGATTCTATCAAGATTTTATGACGACTAATAGTTTATTGATAAAAGTACACCCTACCCTAGATTAAACGTCATTATCAAATAATGCTATAAGGTATTAGTACACTGTTTTAATACAGTGCTTTGTATAGACGTGTATTTATAACATTAGCCGCGAACCTACGTATACTATTCCCTATCATTTACTCCGCCTACGCTTGTTGCTGTAGAATGGGCATACTAGTCAAAAGTTTACCTGTAGCGTAACCCGTGATTGGTCAGCGTGTGACGACACAGCTTTATCTTAAGTTATCTTTGGTAAATTTAAATAGCACAGACCATGTTTAGCGTCGACCATCTATACATAGTAACGTGCCTCGGCTTGTGGAAAAAAAATATTTCGCAATCAAATTAGTTGACCACCCGAGCGTCATTTGAACGCATTGTGCTGATCCAGCAGTTTTTACCTACTCTCTCAGCATGTGACACAGTGAAACACTCAACGTGTTCTGGCGCACCGCATAAATAAATGCTTTTTTTTACACAGTGTAATCACTGCAAAAACATGCTGCGTGTAAAAGCTTAATATTTAATTCTAATGCATTATGAAGTTGCATGTACCTGTTTCCAGTCGCGCAAAGCCTCGGTCGGGTCACGCTGCATTATTCCAGTCCATTTCATCATCACAAGACTTTTTATCAGTCAAAGGCAGAAATAAGTAGCATATACTGTATTTTCTCCATGTCAGTCCCGCAACAGGATAAAGACCGGTAGACGCCAAGCCAAATGTCCCTTATGACGTCACACCGAATGATCCCAAACAAACTTTGAACCTTATATAGGTTTATGAGCATAAGTGAGTACAGGAAACTGATCGGGAAGATTAAAACTCCATTAGTGCAGGCTAATGCACAAATAAAAGGCTGTTGTTCTGTGGACATGAGCCTAGACTATAACCCGGTATAAATGATTTAATAAAAAGGGAATGCATCCAAACTCTTACGTGTTAAATAAAAGCATTGACGACAAATCGACAAATAACATGGACAAATGCATTTCGCATTCAGAACTGTAAATATTCTTAGAGGCGAAGAAACCCATCTTTATGGTTTTATTGAGTGAAGTAAAATTGTACATCCACAATTTTACAGACTAGTTTTGTGAACTGTGCACAATATTAATTTGGTATTTTTATACCTGCATGTTATTTACTGATTGATTTTCCTTGATTTATGGATTATACAAATTTACTTGTAACCTATAGGCTATTGCTTTTGCATTTGAATCAATACGATAATGATTCTTTATAATAAAAAAGTACATTTTCATAAATTTAACAATAATCTATAACAATAATAATATTTCATACCTTAAGCGATGCTGATAGTTTAAACTAAATGACAGTAATGAATAAATAAAAACAATGTTGGCTATGTATTTTATATTTGGTATCTGTTAGAATGCTTATGATAAGATCGTGTCATAGTCATTGCGTTATGTTCTTTACCCTGTCAGCGTGTCTTGAGTAATATAAGGCAGTATAGGGATGTGAGGAACAGTCAGAGTGGGTAATTCTGCTGCATCTCTTCTGTCGCGCTATTTTTAGATCTCGCGTCTGGCAGCTGTGCTCGCGAGCGCGCGCGCGCGCTCAACATCCGCGGTGCGTTTTTATGAATGAGCGTGTGATCTGCGTCCTTTCTATCGCAGCATCCCACAGACGAGCGGGAACAGAAAAAAACACTCCTTAAGGTGAGTGCATGTCTCGTTTTAGCATGCCCAGATAGACAGTAAGTGAGTGCACTGTTAGATGACTTCTAATTACTGCATAACGTATCTTGAATCAGAGAATTGCCGCTGTAAATTAAGGCTCATGCGTTTTATGTGACATTATGCGCTGTTTGCTCGCATGCAATTATGGTATTAAGAGTAGTCTATTAAATTTAGCATATGTAATTGCTTGAAATACAGCTTAGTAATGTAACACTGATTCTAGTTCATTTCTGAATACATTTTGTGCTTTTCTTCTTTACAAAAAGGGGTGTTGGAGCTCTTGGTAACAGGTAGAGAATATATCCAGCATCGTTTGCTCATAGGACGCATGGGGGACACATCACTGAGCTATAAATAGACCTGACAGCAGCTACACGGGCACACACACTCGCGCGCGCGCGCACACACACACACACACACACACACACACAGAGAAGACGCTTCACAGAACCTATATCTCCAGTGCATCTCAGCTGATTTTACTGCATTGTACATAGGGGAAATGTCAGTTTTGTGTGTATGGGACAATTGAAGTGCTGTTGTTCGTGATGACGTTCCTGATAGCGCGCACTTGTTTTGTGTGTGCCACTACATTCTTGCAGTATCTGATCAAATGTTTATATTTAAAAGCCTAAGGTTTACAAAAAGCTTGTATGTGCATATAACATTCATGTGATGCATGTATTTCTGAACTGCATGGCAACGGAGCTCAACAGGTTCCATCAACAGGTCTGCTATAAATAAGGGTGTGAATGTGCCACTGTCTGGCGCTATTGTTGAACTGACATTTAATCAACACAGCCTTTTCTTTTTGTAAAATAAAAACTGTAAAACAATTATGAAACGGTTAAATTTGCACAAAAATAAATAAATAAAAAACATTCTGAAACTGTCAGGTACAAATATGAAAATTATCTATTTAAATATGCACACATTTGCATAAATTTCTAGAACAGAAATCAGAACATTAGAACAAAATTCTTGTTTCATGTTGTTGACATATATTAGAGACAAATGTTTTTACAGAGGGGTTTTGATTTATCTCCTTTTATCAGAATAAAGTGTCAACAGCCATAAGAAAAATCTCAGTTTTTGTTTTGTGAATGATATGGACAAATCCCACTGTAAAAAAAAAAACAGCTATAGAAATCTGCTGTAACTGCTTTTGAAATGAATATTTAAAACATAAATAATATAATATAATATATTAATAATAATATAACATAAAAAATATAACATTAGTAAATAATTAATAACATTAAATCTACAGCTGCCAATAGACAGCTGCAATAAAATAAACGTTTCAATGAGTATTTTGGAAGCTTTTCCACAAGCCAGAGACAACATATTATACATAAGAAGTCAAACAGCCCAAAAGGTGTTTTGCCTGCAGTGTCTTGTCTGCTAGGAGTAGTGCAACCAATAATTAAAATTTGCTGAAACTCACTCTCAGACAGTCCAAAATGTAGATGGGTTTAGAGAAATGTAGCACTGCATCACTTGCTCACCAATGGATGTGAATGGGTGCCGTCAGAATGAGAGTCTAAACAGTTATCCACACCACTCCAGTCCATTAGTTGACATCTGGAGAAAATAAAAGCTGTTTGTAAGAAACAAATCCATCCAGAATGCATTTTGAAATAGTTGTCTGTATCGGGAGCGAAATCTGCACAGATCCAGCACAGTTTAAAGCAGTCCAAAACAGCTCTGAACAAATATGTTGGTGAATTTTGATGTAAAAGACAACAAAATATGGACTCCTTCACTGGAGGAAGTGTATAAGATTATGGATCCTTATGGATTATTGTGAAGTTTTTATCAGCTGTTCGGATTCTCTAGTGTCTAGATTATAACACTCAGTGTGTTTTGTGTTTATGTCTCTGTTAAAGGACTCACACGATGCTGTACACTCTCCATCATTGGCTGGCTGTATGACAAGCTCACCGCTGGATGCAGGTACCTCTCTCTTTACTGACCTTTGACCTCTCACACACAAACCTCTGAAGAGATGTCTCAGTGAGAACTTGTCGGCTCACTTTAGATACGCTGACAGATTCAATGTGACGTGGTGATTAACAACTGATTAAAGTAATAACTATGTTTTAATTCACTGTGAAAAACATGAACGCAGCTGATTTTGTAATCGGTGTATGACAGTTTCGTCTGAGAGGTTTTGAAACGGGTTCAAGAGTGTGTGTTGAGTGATGTCAGCACTGAAAACTTCAGCTTTATGTTGACTCATCCACCCTCAAAGCTCTCAGGGTGGAGACCAGTAACATTCCTCACACACTGACATATGCATATAGTTCCCCTTACAATCTATTACACATTAAAACACACAGAGGCACACACACATGTTGTTTTTTGTGGTTTCTGGGGTCTCTCTCTTCATAGGTGTAATGGTGTTTCTACTGTACAGACTGTGTATGGTATTGCCCTACACTGACCCTACACCTAAACCTACCCCTTACAGGAAACTGTCTGCATTTCTAGATTTAAAACTAAAAAAAAGACAATTTAGTATGTTTTTTAAGCCTTTGAATTACGGGGACACTGAAATGTCCTCATAAAACACCTTCATATTGTAATATCTGTCATACCCATGTCATTATACAAATCTGTGTCCTCATAAAGACACACACACAGACAAACAAACTTATAAACACATTGATAACACAGTTTAAAGGTTTGTGGCTGGTATTTGTTTTTGATCAAAAATCTGTAATTCTGTGAAATATTATTACATTTTAATTGAACTGTGTTCTATGTGAATATAATGTAAAATTATTGTGGTCAGAGTTCTCAGCATCTTCAGTGCTGCTCAAGACACATTTCAGACTATGATCAATGCTGAACACTGTTGTGCTGCACAATGTTTTGGGTGTGAAACGTTGTAGCTGTCAGTATTCACAGTTCAAAAGAACAGCAGTCTTCTGTAACACAATAAAAGTCACTTTTGGTCAATTTAACGCATTCTTGATGAACACAAGCATTTTTGAGCCCTTTTGAACAGTAGCTCAAGCACACACACATCATCTCTACACCCTCTCTATAGACGTCACGTGCACTTGAGTGTTTTGGCCTCAAGGAGGCGCTGTTGCAAATCAAGCCGCATGTGTGTAGTTTTGTGTTATTTGTTTCTTGCGTGATTCCTGGTTCCATGTATGCGTGTCATAAATGCGTGACTGCCAAAATGTAATAATCAAGAATGTAAAGTAGGTTATAGTATAGATTATGCTACCACTCCTTGGATTAAACACGTTATCCAGTGACATCATGCAACAACAACGTAGCTGCTGTTTGAAATGTTTATCATTACATAATGCATAGTTACACATATTTTAGGTCTGAAATATGCTCCTATGTACACACAATGCTGGAGTAACACATGGAGCATTCACCCTGTTTACAGTGCATACTGTGCACAACGCAGTTTTCAGTACACTTGTATTCTGCTCCAAACACACTCTGGTCTTTATAGATAGAACAGGCTGTTTTGCTGGCGTGGTTATTTTTATCTGTCCCCTTTTACCTTGGGAGTGTCTGTTTCTCTGTCACCGACCTGAGCAGATGACCTATTTTACAACACTGCCATTGTTTTGTCTGGAGAGGAAGAGCAGGAAATCTATAGGTCTCTGTGTGTGTGTGTTTGTGTGTGTGCGTGCGTGCGTGCGTGTTCAAGAGTGAAGCAATCAGTATAAGTAACAATCATGTACTGTATTATCAAGAGCATGCACTTATTAACTAGGAAGTCATTTATTTTCACAGAGAGTGGTATTTGTCTGTGCAAAATACACAGGTTAAAGCATTGCATGTTTTGAGATGCTGTTGCTAGGGTGTGCTGGTTGGTTGCTAAGGTGCTGGGCGATGCATGCTTTAGCAAACTGCACTAAAACTGCTTGGGAGAACAGCGCTGAGATGGCATTTGCGGCCACAGAGCAGCTTGATCTCTGTCACGCATTAGGAATGTCTCGCTCGGGAATTGTGCTTTTTCTGGATTACAAAAAGATTTCCTCCATTTCCTAATTCATTCGGCAGGCCTGAGGGTATTCCACGCCAATAACCGGTGTTTTACGTCCTATTTTTCTCCTGAACTGGCTGATTGTCAGGTGTTTTCCCAACAGGGCGGTTTGACGGGGTTTTCATGATGTTGTTTAAAGAATCCATGAAGTCAGATTTGGAGAGAGAAACTGGAATATAAAATATATATAAAATATAATTTTATAAAATAAAATAAAATAAAATAAAATAAAATAAAATAAAATAAAATAAAATAAAATAAAATAAAATAAAATAAAAT
>JAUYWG010000056.1:19560877-19590059 GCA_034779775.1 Enteromius afrohamiltoni
TGTTATTACCAAACAATGGTTTCATTTAGCTTGTTTTCTTTTAATTAGCACAGGTTATGCACCTTGAATGAACAATGCACAGTTTGTTTTTTTCCCACTCACATTGCAACAAGGTCTGCAATCAATAAAAAAACCTTTTAAAAAAAAACCTGCTAGTTAACAGAAAACAAGTTGATAAGATTGAATCTAATTTTTAATAATAATATAGCATGATTAGACATTTATAAGCAATTACATACAAATTACGTATAAAAATACATGTAAAATGCATTTAAATTATATGTAAATACATTTTTACAAATAGAAAAATGTTTCATTTGAAAAGTAATTTTCTTGTTGAAGTAAATTATTGTTCTCAAGCAAACATTTTTCTAACATTTTTCATTCTTACTGAATGTAAATGATCCTCCTCCTCATATTGTCCCTCTCCGCACACGTAAAGTAAACCTTTGGCTTTTAAAATCTCCTTTCATAACGTATTTTCCAAACACATCATGTTTTAATCAGAAATACATCACATGTTGCAAATGGAAAATCAAAGGCTTGTTTGTTTGTTTACTGAGGAAGCTTTGGGAAACAGGAAGTGCACTGCTTAATGTCAACAGATCATGTCCAAATCTGCCTTTGAAATGCGTCTGTGTGCTGCTAATGCTTTTACTGAGATTAAACCGCTGAGAGAAACAGGTGAAGATGAGATGAGACAGAACGTCTGAAAGCAGATCAAACGGAAGAAAAACACACAGTGACAGAAAGACTGTCAACACCAACACAGAGAAACTCAGAGACAGATAGAGAGAGATTCAAGAAGCACGTCTGGATCGGATTTCACCCAAAGATCAAAGCAAAGAAATTAACATAAAAGGTTACATGTATTTAAGGACCCAATTTATATAAATAACATAAATATAATTTTTACCTTAAATTCTAGTAGTATTTGATATTTATTTGATTTGCAGCAATTTCCATTCATTCATTGTGAAAAACGTGATTTACAAAAACATTTAATAATAAAGTACAAACCTTTCACTAAATTAAATATAAATATATGGACACTATTATAGATAAAATACAAAAATTACATTAATATTTAGTTTTAGTCATACAATAATGAGATTTTTCGGTGTTGAAGTAAATTAACTTAAGTTAATGTCTTTTTTTTTAATTTTAAAAAATAATTTCATGTAATTTGAGTAATTGCGCAAAAAAAAGTTGTTGTTTTTTTTAACTTCCCAGCGATAAAATTACATTAATATTGTTTATTAAAATTGTTACACTTAAATTTTATTTTAGATTTAAAATAGAGAATAGGAATTTGTTGCAATGTATAAAAACCTTTGATATATCACATTTTAAATTAATTTATTTAATTTTGTAAAAAAAAATCATAAAATTGTTAATTAAACATTAGGCTACAAAAAGTAAAATTACATAAATATTTGAATTTCAATTTTAAATAATGATTTCTTTCTAAAGTAAAATAATGGGGGGGGTTTTGCCTCCAAAACAAAGCAATAAAAAATTTTGTGTGTGTGTGTGTGTGTGTCACAGTTTTGAAAATTTTGTGTCAAATGTGCTTAACTCTCATGAAAATAACATCACACCGCCTTTCAGGCTTGATTTGCTTTACCTAGGACTTAGATTGGTATTTCTTTCCTCTGGTTTTGTGGTGAAACCGGAGCTGGTGGTTTGTTCATGCGATTCACCCATGCAGAGATAAATGAAAGGAGAAAGAGAGAGCGCAGGGAAGAGATGAAGGCAGACAGCTGTGTTTTTGTGTTGCTATTTTGAGCGTCTGGCCGCTGCTCTACTCCCCTGGTCTGGCCCGGCCTATTTCTGTCCTGGGCTGGTCCTGCTGCTATTCTTGGCACCTGCAAGAGAGAGAGAGAGAGAGAAAGAGAGAGAGAGAGAGAGAAAGCGTGAGACAGAGCTGCTTCAGTTTCCTGAGCAGAGGTTGAGAGGCAGGAGTCTCGTCGCTCATCTACCTGATGAAACCCAGCAGGGACGTCTAGAGGAGCACACAGAGAAACCGCTCAAGCTCCAGTTATGCTGCAGACCATTTATGAATCTGACTCCAGCATCAGCGGCGAGTGGAGGAGGAGACGCCTGGACTCTCACAGCACAGCCATCCCTTCAGGTACAGCTGCTCCCAGACAAACTTCTGACAGAATCCAGCTGTTTAGAGCTGTTAGACTGCAGAAAATGAGCTATTTCTCATTCTTCAAAATCAAGAAATTTAGTTTTCTGAACAATCTGTTAAATGCAAGCTTATACTTATACATAAAAAATAGCATTTGGGTATAAAAGATAAACGTTTTCCCTCGAATGAGGTTAAATGCTCTTGCCTTATCTTCAGATTTTTTTTATTTTTAAGGCTAATTTGTAACTGAACCAAATATTTAAATTATAAAAAAATAATGTCATTTTATGTTTTGTATGGTGTTTTATTTTATGATTGTAAAATTAAAAATTCTGATTAAAATACATTGAATTCATTACAATTTTTGTACTTAAAATTGAAGTAGTGCTGGGCAACAATTAATAAACAAATAAATCAGTACATACATATAATATTTTCCAAATGTATACTTTTTTTGTGTGTATATATATATATATATATATATATATATATTATTATAAACAAAAAACTTTAATTTGGGTGCAGTTAATCATGATTAATCATAGCCCAGCACTAAATTGAAGTGATACATATTTATAAATGTTTTTTTCACATTGCAGTAATGAAAGTCTTTCTGATTTATCTGAGAAAATCAATCACATACAGTGTGAGATAAACCACTTAGACGTTTCCTGAGAGCAGGTGTCACGTGTGAGGAAGAGCTCAAAAGTTTCTCAGGAGACTTAATTGAGCTTCATTTACCTCTCAGTCTCTTCTCAGGTGTTCCCCTATAGGAGAAATAAAAAAAGCAACTAATAAATGTTATAACAAGAGTATAAGAGTTATAAAAGGAACATGGAGCAGCTCACATCATTTGAAAAAGTTGTATTAAATGTAATAATCAAATAAATATTAATTTTGCTCATGATAATAATATCAGATACATTCCCAAACTTTATTTAGTTAAAAAATATTATAGGTTTTATTAATTTAATTAATGCAGACAAATCTGATGTAATTCATTTTAAAATGATGTAATTACAAGTATTGAGAATGACAATGTTGATTATAATGTATAAACATTGATATACTGCGATATAAAAAGTCCAATTAAATGAATACTTATCATTTTAAAACAATTTGCGTCATTTCATCAAATCAGCCAGGAGCTTCTCCTGTAAGAGAATAAAGCTATAAAATGAATGTGGAGAGCAGCTCTGAGTGAAGTGTGTGTGTGTGTGTGTGTGGATGATTCAACAGCTCTTAACCAGGTCAAATCTATATCCAGACACCACTGTTAGCTTCATGTTTTGTTTCATCTCACAATCGTTGTTTGGTTTTTCAAAAGCGAGTGACTCACATCAGATGAATAGCTGCAGGTTCTTTCATCAGGACTCTTACAGCTCCACCTCTCGAGAATCCAGCTGCGGTTTCTGATCTCAGGTCAATATATCCACATAAAGCTTGATTCATTAATGAAGCTGGACTCAAGCTCCCTTTTGCAATGTATTGGCATGTTAGCTTATACTTACTGAAGTACATGCATGCTAACTGTACTGTGTAGTAGACTGAATTGCGCAGTGATGAACATTTAAATCAGCGGCTTGCTAAATTGTCACATTACCTTAATAGGCTCTGACTTTTATTAAGAGAGTGGCAGTTATGTTTTTTTTCTTAAGGAAACGTATTTTAACATTTGGCAGTCTGGTTAGAAATGGTTTGAGCAAGAAATATTAATAGGTTGGTGTTACTTCTGGTTCATTCATCACACTGGAAGTGGAAGGTCAAGCTGAGCGCATTGCATCGTGGGATACTGTAGCTCATGTGTTCTGTAGTGTACTACTACAGGTTAATGTTTATGCTTAAAAGAATAAAAATACCTGCCAGTGATTATTAATACAAGATTATTAATTCAACATCCTTTTTAGGCAAGCATGCCCATCTTGTTTTATGAATTCTAGATAAGGTAAACAAGACTATGATACTTACTGTATTGCAGTAAGAGTAACAAGGTAGTCAAATTAGCTATTGATTAGTCACTGTCATGTTAACAGTGCAGTGATGGGATCTTTACTCTGTTTTTAGCGTGTGTTGTCTCTCAGATGTTCCTCCGCGTGTGTGTCTGTGTCCCATATAGCGCATTTCCACTACGCACTGAATGTATGGCTACTGATGCCAAAGTGAATGTTAGTAAGGTATTTTTGCCTACTTTTAACATGCATTTTTTTGCCATGTTTCATCTGGAGGCACAACTGTCATATTGCACACTACTTAGCATGGAGTATGCAAACTGGGACAAAACCAATGAAGTAAGCACAATAAATGTTTGAGGTCAGTAAGATTTGTACCTTTCTTTGAAAGAAGCCTCTTCTGCTCAACGAGGCGGCATTTGATTGATCAGAAAAATACAGTAAAAATAGCAAAACTGTCCTATGTGAACATATACATTACCGCAGTCTTCAGTGTCACATGATCCTTCAGAAATCATTCTATAATGTGCAGATTTGCTGCTGCAGAAACATCTCTGGTTATTATTATCAGTGTTGCGCTGCTTCAGATGTTTGTGGATATTGTGTTTCAGGATTCGTTGATGAACAAAAGGTGAAAAGCACAGCATTTATTTTAAAGTGGAGATCTCTTGTAATGTTAGAATGTGACATGGGCATGATTTTGAGCAGTAAACTTCTGATTGTCAGGTCTAATCAGCATTGAGCGGGTGGATGCGTGTTTACTTCACACTTGATTTGTCGTTTCTGAGAAAGCTCTTTTGACAAGTGTTGTGCTCAGGTGTGTTTGTGCTCGGCGTCCCGCTTTAGGAATGGCGTGAGAGGGCAGTTATTTACCCCTCTGTGCCTCTCCGCTCCGTTCCTGCCCACGGCTGCATGTTGAACGTTCTGGCCTCTTGACTTCAAGCCGGACTATTCTTAGTCTCCGTATTTTGGACTTAAGGCATTAGGATGCTAAGATTAGCCCCGGTTATCATTCCGTCTGAGTTAACTCCTCACATAACTACATACCGGAAGGCTTTATTTAAAAGGTACACTCTTTTCTCTGTTTTTGAGTAAAAAACGTGAGCTTTGAGAGTCGGCTCTATTATTGCATTCAGAGCACATGCTGCAGTATTTCTGATGTCGACTGACACCTTTGGCCAGTGTTGTGGTTCTGTTTTGGTGGTCTGTGCTGTTCGCGGCCTGTGTATTCTGGGCCGGGGGCCCAATGGAGTCTCTGTGGCGAGAGATGGTTTCACAACGGGTTTTTATTTCAACGCCCGAACGTGGACGTGATGCCGTTATTCTGAGTCAAATGCAACTGTCGCCTCTTACATAGTTACCCTCATAACCTACCATCAAAGAATAACTGTGTGCGACCAGAGGGAGGTTTCATTGCAGACAGGATTTTCTTTCACAGCTCAGGAGGCTTCATGGAGAGCTCGGTGATGTTTTATTTAAGAATCCACTTTGTCTCAGCCTAGAATTTTTGAGGAATAATAAAAAATATTCTGAAACGAGAGAATTATCAAGAGTATGGAGATACAGTATGAAATGGTTGAGTTCATGTTGAGATTTCTGATGACTGATTTCTGAGCACATCACTGAGATCTTTTCTTTATGGAAGCCCAGTTCCCTTCACGCTTGGAAAAACACACGATTTGTTTTTGAGATAACATAAGACATAAAAACTCTCAAATGTTTTTAAAGATGGTTTTCTCTCTCTCTCTCTTTTTGTCACTTTTATCTTTTAGGTCATAATTATGAGGGTTAACATATGACATACTGAGTCTCCATTATGAGATAAAGTTAAAATTATGATATTAGGTCATAATTATGAGATGCAAAGTGATTAAATAAAAAATAAAAATAACATACTGTACATACTTTAATATAACAGATTATAATTTTGAGATAAAACAATTATGAGATAAAGTCACAATTATGACATACTAAGTCTTAATCATGAGATAAAAAAGTAAAAATCATGAGATACACAGTAGAATTTATGACATACTAATTCATAATTATGAGATAAAGGTTTAAATTAATTTTTTAAATAAATAAGTCATTCTACATAATAAAATATGACATTAAAATTCAGAATTATGAGATAAAAAGTCATTGTAATAATTATGAGATAAAGGTTTAAATTATGACATAATTATGAGATAAAGAAGTCATAAATATGACATTAGGTAATAATTATGAGATAAAATTATGTCATACTAAGTCATAATTATAAGATACAAGTCGAAATTATGACTAATAAGAAGTCATAAAAAATAAAAAGTAAAAATTATATACTGTTATATTATGATAAAAAGTCAAAATGATGACATATTGTCTTAAATACTGTATTAAAATAAAACTGATGACATAGTATTATGACATGAAAGTGAAAATATACTGACTTTTTCCATAGTTCTTGTCGTCCTTTTGACTTTTTTTCGCATAGTGTTATGTCATAATCTAAATTTTTGAAGTTATAAAAGTCTTTTCCTCACAAGAAACATCTAAAGAAACATTTGAGAATCTGATACTGAATACTGATATGTTGGCATATTGATACTAAAAGAGATGAAATCTTAAAATATATCATGTTGTCGTACATTTCCTTCTTCTGGTTGTGTTTGTGGGCCTGATGAAGAATACACGAGGAAAGCAGGACATGCTCTAATAGTTTTATTAGCGAGGAGTTTGTTTCGGGCAGCAGATTAAGGGCATGTTTACGAGTGAGTTTTTACAGCGCAGCTTTTTTAGGGCACGAGGCCAGATCATTCTCTCTAAACACACACACACACGCGCCTAACGCCTTTCCTTTTCTCGCTGTTTTATTCACATGAGTAAAAATACATTAAGGGCAGCTCAAACGTGACAGTCACATGCTGTCTCGCTTTAGATTGAGCTCAAATAAGATTTGGGCCTCTAATGGGAAGTTGCTGAAATACCTCCGTGTTTATGCTTGAGGCATTCGAAATAGACCCCATAAAAAGACCCTCCCTGTAGATTATGCCCCTAATTGCTCTTGGGTTTATTTAAAGACCTAAAGAAGGGTTTAATTGGTCTTTTGATGCAGCTAACACAGCCATCCTTAATTTCTGACACAATCAGTTTGCAATCTGCCTGAGAATTAGACCTGGAGTATTTCTGCAGCATTTCTTGTAAATGCAAACTTATAAACTCCACATTGCACACTTAAATATCGGAACACAATTCATAATGCAATGCATTTTGCAATGCAATGTTTTAGATGAAAATATTTCAGAAGCTAATTTAAACTGTGAAGAAGGCTAGGAAGCTTCAGTTTAAAAGTATTCATCTACAGTCAAAAAGTACTTATAATAGGGGCAAATGTTTGAGGTTAATAAAATATTTCTAAAGAAATTAGCACTTTTATTCAGCAAGGATGCACTAAATTGATCATAAGTGACGGTTGTTATAAAATATTTCTGTTACCAGTAAATGCTGTTCATTTGGGCTTTCATACTGCAAAAGCATCAAAAATCTGTTCTCAAAGTACTTCATGAAGTCCTGTCTCTCTGGCTCAGATTCAGAGGTGTTGTCGGCGGTGGGCAGTACGTCGGAGGTCGGTATGTTGGACTGGGACCGTGATTCAGACGAATGGGAGAAACAGTTACAGCGCGAGCTGCTTCTGATCCAGAGACAGCAGCAGATCCAGAAACAGCTGCTCATCTCCGAGTTCCAGAAACAGCATCAGAACCTGCTGAGACAACATCAGGCCCAGCTCGAGGAGCACATCAAGGTACAGGCCGTCTAAATACATGGCCAAATGCAGCTCAGTCTGCAAAGAAATGTCAAGCATGCAATTATCGTATGTTTAGAAAGTATAATCGTGACCAGTGAAACGACATCACCAAGCCAGACCGTCAAACTCCAATCAAGAGATGTTTGTGTCAGATATTTGTAGATGGGATGAAGCTGATCCTTCTATATGAAGCAGGTCAGTGTGGTTTAAGGTCACTTGGCTGACCTGCAGGAAAGAGCTGCTCTGTCAACAATTACCGTGCTTAATCGCATTACTTCAGTGTGTGTGTGTGCAGTTGTTTTTTGGTGGTTATAAAAATTGCAAGTAAATTTCACAAATAATTAAAAACAAACAACAAGCAGCGCACTGAATTAAGACTGAAATAGTATATTTTTTAATGATTTAATTTATAAAGTTAGTGTGGATGATGATTGGTCACAATAATACGAAAGTAGTGGTCATCTGGACTTAAATGCTGCAGTATTTCTCTTTTATTCTCAATGACTTGTAAAGCAATAGTTCACCCAAAAAGTGAAGATTTGCTGGAAGTGTCCACATCTTTAAGCCATCCGAGATTTAATGAGAAATGCAGC
Organism: Enteromius afrohamiltoni; assembly: GCA_034779775.1. Taxonomy (NCBI): domain Eukaryota; kingdom Metazoa; phylum Chordata; class Actinopteri; order Cypriniformes; family Cyprinidae; genus Enteromius; species Enteromius afrohamiltoni. The sequence continues at coordinate 19,569,344 of JAUYWG010000056.1, forward strand.
ATTGCATCAGTATCTGATGGATGCTCTGCAGTGAATGGGTGCCGTCAGAATGACAGTCTAAACAGCTTAATAAAAAAAACCGTCACAATAATCTACAAGTGGATTACTTAAATTAGTGGATTACGTACGTTTTTTATCAGCTGTTTGGACTCTCATTCTGACCACTCTAGTCCAGCAGTTAATGTCTTGAGAAGCTGAAACCAATCCCTCTTTAATAAGGTTTAATTTTAAACCATTGCTTTTGGCTAAAATAACCAAAAGTCTTAGTGATGGATTAGTTTCTTTTAGGTATTAACTGATGGACTGGAGTGGTGTGGATTACTTGTGGATTATCATCTGTTTGGACTCTCATTCTGACGGCACCCATTCACTGTTGAGCATCCGTTGCTGAAACACTGATGCAATGCTATTTCTCCAAAAACTGATAAAGAAATCTGTTGTTCAAAATCCTTCTTTAAACGTAATACTCCGAAAGTATGCTTGTGCCACTAAATGCTCATATTTTGTTATATAATGCATGCCATTCATACATAAAGCGTGCTTTAAATGCCTAAATACTTCTTGTCTATCATCTTTATATCAGTCAGGGGCCACTTTGATTTTTAAATATCAATATCAGCCTCTTTTTTATTTATCTTAACTGTATGTTTCTGGCTATTTTCTCTCTGTGCTCCAGCTCCAGCAGGCTCTGTTAACTCTCCGGCAGCAGCAGGAGATGTTCGCTGAGGAGCGTCGTCTGGTGGCTGAGGAGGAGAGAGAGGAGGTGCGGGAGGACGAGAAGGAGCTTCACAGGAGAGAGACACAGAAACACCAGCAGCACAGACGGAAGGAGAGATCCAAAGAGAGTGAGAAAATCAGCTTTCATTTGAGCTATAATTGCTGTAGTGTCTTTATGATATACTTCTGACATGTATAAGTTTATACAAATAATGGCAGGACTTGCTTGTCTTTTTTATGTCATCCTGCAAATTGCTGCATTCAGCACTAGGTGACGCTGTTTCTGTACACGTCACTCCTTTCTGAGCTGCACTTGTAACTGAGCAGAAGAACAACATCAGATGCATCCAAATGCACTGAATTCATTACGTATTATAGTTGTTACATTACATTAACATTTTCAGACAGTTCAAATAAAATGTTATTTGTGAAGCATACTGAGAAAGGAGATTTAAAAAAAACATTTGAAAATGATTAGGTTACAAATAAGAAAAACTAGTAAAATGTATGAGGTTATTTATTTTTATATTTACCATAAAAATCATGAACTATTTTTTTTAATGCTTGAGGTAATGTCGAACATACTGTAGCATACAGGGGCTTTAAAACAAGCAAAAAAATAATTAAATAAATACATTTGAAATATTTAATTTATACCCAATATTTAAATATACAATTATGACATATTTTATTTAAATAATAATGAACATTCTATTTAAATGAAATTCCATTTGAATATTAAAATACAAATTAAATGTGTGCATGAGATAATGTCATTTAGATGGCATACAGCAGATAAAATAAAACACTAATAAAGAAGAAACACAAATAGGTTTCAAAACAAAAACATATGTAAACAAACAGATTGAAAATGAATGTGTAACTTTTATTAATGTATTAATTACACTCAAAATAATTTTTCGTTTACATAATGTATGTGTATATTCTGTATATTTATGATGTATATATATAAACACACACACAGCATATATTTAGAAAATATATCACTTTACATGTATATATTTATATTATATATAAATATATTTAATATATAAAGGTAACATCTTTTTCTTAAATGTATACCTGTGCGTGTATTTATGTAAACATAATAAATAGACACAGTACTCGCTCATATTTTGTAAACAAAGACATTTATCTTGGATGTGAATAATCTTTTGACAGCACTAATTTAAACAAATATGAAATATAAACATTAAATAAATATATCAATTCCATTAACCGTTCATTTCCATTACGTATGAGCTCTGTAGAGGAATCACCTATTGGGCGATATCTGGAGCTTGAATCTGTTTGTATCTTGCTCTCTGCAGGTGCGATGGCCAGCACTGAAGTTCGTCAGAAGCTGCATGACTTTCTGATGAGTAAATCAGCTAAAGACCAGTCAGCGTCCGGCGCCGGTTACCCTCTCACCCGCTCCGAACTGTGGTACAGGTACATCAGCCTGTTCTTTTCCATCTCAATGTTTGAGGATTTGTGTCCAATCAAGAGTGTCCGCAGTGTAAAGATGATGTCATCTCTCATAGCTCCGCCCAGCCGGGTCCTGCAGAGCAGAGCTCGCCTCCGCTAGGAGAGACTCCGCCCACCTTCAAATACCCTCTGACCTCCGGCCTGGACTACAGAGAGGACTTCCCTCTCAGGAAGACTGGTAGGTCAGAGTTCAGAGGTCACAGCGTCCTATGATCCTTACAAAATCACTCTAATCTGAGACATGTTTGGAAGTTTGAGAAGGGCAGTGTGAGGAAGGTCTGAAGGTCTCACACTGTACTGTTTTGCTCAGTTTGATTAGTTCAGATTAAATTGCTTTGTTTCAAAACCTAGTGAGCTATCTACCTCAAACATAGGCAAGCAGGGTGCGCCAAATATTAATACGATTTTTTTAATCTAAGAAATTCGGTAACACTTTATAATAACTACACACTATGAATCATTAGTTAAGCATTAGTAAATAGTCAGTTCATCATTTATAAACCATTGTTCCTACATTAATAGTCATTAGTAAGCAGTTTATAAATACAGCTATAAATGCCTTGTTCTTGTTTTATAAGCATATATACATGTACAAAGGAGATTTAAAGGCTCAGTTATCTTCCTAACAGAAAAAAATAAACAAACAACACAGAGGGATACAGAACTATTCATTTCAAGATGCAAAAAAATATAAAACCGAAGGTTTGTTTTTCATTTATCAAGGGTAGAGTTGTACATAAAAATTTTTTGCATCTTAAAAAAATATGATTGTGTTCTGTATCCCTCTGTGTTTTGTTTGTTTAACTTCTGTTTGTGTCTGCTTTATAAATGCTTTACAAGGTATAAATAGTACTCACTTTAGATGAGCTCACAAAAACAGACGTCTGGCAACTACTGAATGCTTTATAAATACTTAATCATGAATTACAGCAGGAACATGTGTTAATAAAGCATTTATTAACACACTGAACAACTATTATCTTGTGTCTAAATAATAAGATTTATTCATGCAAATTTAAATAATTTGTTAATCATTTACTTAGACTTTCTAAATGGTCTTATTAAACACTGACAACTCCTAAATAACTGGTTTGTAAATAATATAATAATTAAAAACATGATAAACTGATAATTAATAAAGCATGAAAATACGATTTTTAAATATTATATATATGCTCAAGAACAATGCATTTATAGATGCTCTTGTAACTGTTACTAATGCATAATAATGTTGGAACAATGGTTTGTAAAGGATTAAATAACAGCTTACTAATGCTTAACTAATCATTCATAGTGTGTAGTTATTATAAAGTGTTACCAGAAATTCTTACATTAACATACATTTACTTGAGCAGAGAAGACAAAAATCTGCCAACGTGAAAGGTGAAATACGATTATTTTTCATAAAATCATTCAATTACATTTTAGAGAAAACAAAACGTTATACCTCGTGTTTAATCCAGAACAAATATATATAAACATTTTAATAACCGTCATTAGTCCTGCCCCGCCTGCACCGCAACCCAGTTATGATGGGGCTTAACTACCTCACATCAAATAAACGATATTTTTGGGAATATCACAATCTATTAAAACATTTATTACATTATTATACACAATTCCTCCAGAAAAGGTCAAAAGAGTTAAATAAGATTTGTGTCAGAACTGCGTCACATTCAGCAGCAGCAGCTCTTAAAGAAACATCAGACAAAATAAGCTCTAATAACCAGCTGCTGTGATGTCTATTAATCAAAGGACGGAGAGAACAGAGGATAGCTTTAAAGATTCATCTATATTTCATTTCGAATGTGTCTGATAACTTCATAAGTTCACTTCAATTAGAAGCTCTTTTTTTAAGTCTAAATATTTAAATAGCTCTCGATTACAGTATACTGTAACGTTGAAGACTATAGTCAATGGTTCATTTTTTTGGGAGGGGGGACAATTTTTATAAAGCAGTATATTGGTATTAGAATGGTTTTATGAGATAGCTTGAATGATGGCTATTCAATGATTAAATAGCTACTCCAGAGACATCAGAGTAATGCTTCCTTCAGTCACAAAAAAATATGCTATTATGCAAATATTAAAAACATATTTTTTACGGCGTGTACTTGTGAAATTGATAGGCTTACACACCACATGATGTGCATTTCAAGGCACTTCAGTGGATCTTTAATGTTACCCATGTTTTGTCAATGTTAAAAGTCTTTTTTAAATATATCTATAAAAAGTGTGACAAACTTTTACACTAGTCTTCAAGCAAAACACAAAGACAAAGTTTACTTTCAGAAGCCGTCATGTTTAGTAAGCAGTCTTTTGCCTGCAGACTCAATTGGGAAATGAAACCCTTGGCCATTTCTTTTCGGTCATATTTGGCCAGTCACAGATACCGTACGCACAGTTCGACCCAATATGAGTTTTTGACATACCTTGTTCCGTCGAACGACACTGCTCTGTGTCAACACGATTTTTTCTCACGCTGAACAACATTTAATGTACCTTCGTTACTGTAAGGGTAGTCTCGCGTAGAATTCATAGCCGCTTTCTTTGGCAAGGCCCGCCCAAAATGCCGACATGTCAAACAACCAATCTCAGTTCGTTTCGTTAAGCGTCACGTTTCGGGGTGTGGAAATGTCCCCACAACAACAGACCGGCATGCAACATGCCAGTCAGCAGAGAAAATCAATGAAATAGAAGAAAACAAGCAATAAGTCACTGATCTGTTCTTACACGTATAACAACAATGGCGTCTGCATTGCCACATCTGATTAAAACACCCAGTAAATCAGTAGTATGCAGACGTTGTTCAGAGACCTTCAAAGCATCTACAACTAACAAACACAGATTATTTTGTGGACACGACTCTAAGGACAAAGCTGAATTTACTATTGTGCGGTGTTCTTCCTGACACAAGTTTGGCGATCTGCACGTCTTGCCGAAGTGTTACAATGAGGTACAATAGAGTACACAAGAGTTTTTCTTCCGCTATCACACGTCTGCGCTTTGTTTTCCGGCGAACCGAAAATAAACGCGACACTCGCGCCCCCCCGGAAATCCGCTCAAATTCAACCAATCAGATGATGACTTCAACACTGCTGAAGTGTTTCCAGTAAAGTGTACCATATGAATCAGACGTTCAGCCAACGCTCTGTGGGCGTGACGTCTGAGGCTGAGACTGCTGTAAGGGTAGGTTTAGGGTTGGTGTAGGTGTAGACACAAATTAATAAAACACAAAATAATATTTATTGTTGGTTTCCAGTAGCTGTATCCATTATAGTCAAATATAACTCATAATACTATATGTGCATTACTGTAAGGGTAGGTTTCATTTAGACTTTAATGAAATAGAATTTGACAGGTAGCATTTTTCGTTGTTAAATTGTACTACCTACTTTTTAATGAAATCTGACAGAACTCTGATTATGCATATATAAATATACAAACATACAGTATATATTTAATTTATATGATATCTAAATATATTTATTTATAAATATGTTATTGCATGGGTGTATTTTTATATATACTTAACAGTACACACACATATACTATGTAGGCTAAACAAAAACTTCTATTTTGAAGGCGATTAATCTCACTTGAAATGTTCAATATTTTCAGTATTGAATAAAATATTTTTTTAAATAATAATTCTCCAAACGTATTATTGGATATGTTTAGTTTGTTTGACTAAAAGAAGAATCTTAGAAGGCAACATAGCTCTGATGCCGTCTATCTAGGGTGCTCACTAGGTTTTTGGAACAGAGGCCAGTGAGCTGATGTGTGCTCCTGCGCCTCGTGCAGAATATAACGGTATTGCAGGAGCGGCCCCGGGGCCCGGTGGAGGTGACACTGCCTAAATGTTTGCAGATGAATCTGGTCGATATTTAATGACCGGGGTCAGGAGTCAACTTAGCTTGTCACTGGGAGCAGTGGCCTGTGGGCACAGCTGTGAGTGACCCCAGTTAGGTTTTGGGGTCAGTCCGGTGAGAATGACCACGCTTGTGCCCGCTGAGCGCCCCGGGGCGGCCCGTGCAGAGGTTTGCAAACAATTATCCAGCTGAGGGGAGCAGAGATGGACCTAACCAGAGCACAGAGGTTAACAGGAAGTAGGTGGCTTTGGGTCGTACGGGGACCAATCACCTCGGAGCAGCGTTCAGGATGGTCATTGTTGGCGTTTGACCTTTGACCTCATGTCTTTGGGATTGTTTTGCATGTTTAATTGTGTCCTAGGTTAAAGAGTGTTTAGTGAAGGTGATGGTATGATTTTATGTTTTTGAACAGTATGCTCATCCAAGCTGCATTTATGTGATCAAAAATATAGCTTCAGCAATTTCTTTGAATCTCAGCACAGTGTTTTACATAAACACTGACAAATATTGTAGAAAAAAAGAATCTGCAAGATGTTTTAAAGACGACTCGTCATATTTAATCAATAATTATTAAAACAATAATATTGTGAAATATTATTTTTATATAAAATAGCTGATTTCTATTGAAACTTTTTTTTGCTACAGGATTCAAATAAAAAATAAATAAAAATAAAAAAGGTCATTACAACAATCTTTTATATCACAATTCTTTTTCCTTTTCTTTAAATATACTGTGTGTATATATATATATATATATATATATATATATATATATATACTTTTTAAAATTTAATTTAATTAAGAATTCTAAGAAAAGGTTAAATCACAATTTAGATTTGTTTTTTATCAGAACTGTCCAATTACCTTTTTATTTTTTATTTTTACATTTTTTGAATACATTTCTATTGTAACATATTGTAAAAGAAACAAAAACTTTGAAAACAGCTCAAAGATTCTTTGATGAATAGAAAGTTTAAAAAGAACAGCATTTATTAAAATAAAAAAAATCATTTTGTAACATTTACTGCAATTTTTGGGTAATTTAATGCACCCTTGCTGAAGTATTACTTTGTTTAAAAAAAAAATAAATAAAAAATCTCTCTGACCTCAAACTTCTGAAAGTTAGTGATAGTACAAGTGATTTTGCAAACACCATGAAAAAGTACATCTGAAAACACGCTGGCTTTTCCAGGAACTGGTACTTGAGTCAACATCATCAGATATTTTCTGCATATTTGGGCTGATGAGTTTGCAGAGGAAGGTGATACGCCTGACTCGATGATAAGACTCAAACCCCTTTCAAAAGGAAACGTAAAAATAGACCTGGTTTTCATCCAGGCACTGTTTTCACGGAATTTCCAGCATGGCCAAAAAAACGGGAGGCTCAGCGGGCCGGAATACCGCAACCCTCCCGGGAGACTTCTCCTGAGAGCAGGGGTCTGAGCCGTCCCGGGCCGCATCAGAGATCAGCGCAAAACCCTGGGACGCCTTTTCATCCCCTCTCAATAACTCAGGTAACAGCTTTTAAAAAGAGGCCCGTCCGGTACATTAGGGGGGATACAAAAACAACAGGAACGACGCAAAGACGAGGGAAAAAAATGAGAAGAAAAACAGCCTGCTTTTTTGTCAATGGAATAATTTGTCTACGCTGACAAGACGGTCTGCAGGGCCACTTCCTGCGGCTCCGGTTTCAGACCGTAGATCAGAACGAGCAAAGATAGAGCAGAGACGGCCAATTAAAACATAAAACACTTCTCTGTGCCTGAAGGGAAGTATTTTAGGCTTTTTGTATTTTTTTTTTTACAAATGTAATAATTCCCAGCGTTTCATGCCTTATGCTTCGAGATGTTTAAGCATCGCTCGCAAAACATGAAAAAGCTATGTTTTTGTGTGTGAACTGAAATATCAAACATGCTGTACGTAGACCTCGGGGTTGCCAGGTCTGCGTAACAAAACCAACCCAATCATGGTCATTCTAATGCTATCGCACCAACAATATGAAAAGGTGCACTAACCAGTTCTGAATGACATTTTGAGGTAGGGTTGCCAGGTCTATTTAACAAACCCAGCCCAAATGCTACTCAAAACTAACATTAAATGTCATTAAAAACAGTATAGACTACCATTATATACTGTTGCTGCAGTTGGGTTAGATTCGACCATTTGTTGTGCAGACCTGGCAACCCTGAAGTCTAAATATATATATTACTACAGTAAAACTGCTAACTTAAAAATTATAAATTAGAAACACTGTTTGATGTCTGCATAACAAAACCAACCCAACGGTTACTCAATACCAGCCCAATCACGGTCAAATCTAACCCAATTGTGGCAAATTGTGTTTGTAAAACAGTAAAATGTAAACACTACTGACTTACTAATTTTAAATTAGAAACAGTTTGATGTCTGCATAAAAAAACCCAGCCCATGTACTACTTAAAGGGATAGTTCACCCAAAAACGAAAATTTTATGTTTATTTGCTTACCCCCAGAGCATCCAAGATGTAGGTGACTTTGTTTCCTCAGCAGAACACAAACGAAGATTTTTAACTTTAACCGTGGCAGTCTGGTAGTCATTTAATGGAAGTGGATGGGCGCCAAACCTTTTTGGTGACCATCACAGACGAATCCAAATTACACCCTGTGGCTTGTGACGATACATTGGAGTCTTAAGACACGAAACGATGGGTTTTTGTGCGAAACTGAACAGTATTTTTATATCATTTTTTACCTCTGATAGACAACCATGTCCAAGCCATCTCGGGCTCATGCTTTGGCGCAAAAAACGTTCGTTTCGTGTCTTTGCCCTAGGAGTAAGCAAATAAACATCAAATTTTCATTTTTGGGTGAACTATCCCTTTAAAACCGGCCTAATCATGGTCACATCTAACCCAACAGTATAAAATGGCATACGCTCCTGTTTTGAACTATGAGTTAAGGTAGGGTTGCCAGGTCAACGTAACAAAACCAACCCAATTGCTATTTGAAACTAACATTAAAAACAAAAACATAAAACCTATATCGAGAGTAGAAAAAAAGTCCCAGTTCCACGGGAAAAGAAGACTTGGCAACACTGTCTGGAGGCCCTCGTTCCCAGCAGATTCCCGGCCAGATGGGGGGTGGCGGGTGATCATGAAGGTAGTGTTTGTTCTTTGCCCTGGTCAGGACCTTCACGGCCCAATGATTGACAGGTGTGAAGGGGGCGGGACACTGAGTGCCCGTGATGTGCAGGCGACAAGTCTGTTTGTGTAAGGAAAGAGACCAGCGGGAGAGACGCATATATACCGCTAGTACAAGCACCACTGTTACTGCTAGTGATCTGAACAAAAACATATTGTTAGTTTGAAGTATTAGTGTTGAATATGTGTGTGTGTGTGTGTGAGAGAGAGAGAGAGAGAGAGTCAGGATGCAGCATTTGTGGTGTTTGTTGGTGAAGAGAGGTACACCTGCTGGACCATGAAACCACACAAACACACATGGAAGCCATACTATAGCAAAAATACATATTTTCAGATTATATTTATATTTTGCAAGTGCTGTCAAGCAATTAATCACCTTCAAAATAAAATGTATATTTATTATGTATCTATAAATACGAGCACATGCATGCATACATTTAAGACAAATATGCTACGTTGACATTAAATATATTTATATATAATGTAAAATATAAGACATGTACATATTTTCAGAATACATGCTGTATTTATATATCCATAATAATATATAATGTACAATTAATATAATGATTAATCACGTTTAATCGTTTGACAACACTATATGTATATAAATCCACACGCAGTATTTTTTTATATGTATATATTTATATTCATGCAATTTCTATTATACATAATTTATTTTATAAATAAATGTATTTTCCTTAAATATATACATGCATGTGTGTGTGTTTATATACAGTACACAGTGCAATTGATCACAATACATTTTTTAACAGCACTAATATGCATATCTTCATATACTTTTTTCATATGGTGAAAGAGATTTTAGATATATTTTGCTGTTTTAGACTAAAAGCAGAGTTTGATGCAGCTCCTGTATTAATTTGTCTCTGTTGTGTGACCTCAGATAAGAAGCATGTGGTGTGGAGGTACATATGGAAGCGGTCAGCAGCAGCTAAATAAAGCCTGGCAGGTGTAGCTCCGTCCCGCAGGTGTTTGTGTAAGGAAGTTTGAGTCGGGCTGTGCTGAAAATGCCCTTTAATGACGTTACCCAACGTAAACATGCCGACCGCTCTGCGTATTTTCCCTGTGAATTAAAAACGTGTAAATCCTTCCCGCTAATTGCTTGGCAAATATTTTTGCGGTATATTCCTAATAGCTCTTATTCATCATGTGTCAGGGAGACTAAATTACAGTACTTGAGCATCGCTGTAATCTCGTCCAAGTGCTCCTGAAACTAAAGGCATCCTTTTCATTACGATCGGCCTTTTCTGTCAGCCGTCTTCAGTTTTATTAATTAGTCAACTATTTGGGGTTCTTTAATTGCTTGTGACATTTTTCTGGTTTAACAGCCAAAAACAATTGCATGTTGGGCTTTCCTGAACGAGAGCTGTGGGACTGAAGGGTTACAGTGGTGGTAGAAACTTTATGCATTATGATTGCGAAGTTATTGTCAAAAAGATTCACATTCATCAAACACTGATTATAAGATCTGCTCATAAAACAAAGAACAATGCAGTCATATGAGGCCACAAGTAAAAATGCAAAGGTGCAAAATGTGTTATTCTTTTATTTTGGCACTTATGAAGGGTTAAGCCCAAAATCATTTTGCACGTTTTACACATGTACTTTAATCTTGGCCTCTGGACAATAAATCCATATGAGCACTTTGACTTATTGTTGATTTTATATTATTATAAATACAATTATATTACAATATATATTATTTATTTGTTATACATTTTTGTTATATACATTTTTATTTGTAATTTATTTTATTTTTCAAATATTTATTACTTTGTTCACTTTTTATTTTATTTTAATGTTATCTTTAAGGGATTTGCATTCTATTTTTAAATCATTCATAAAGTGTTTTATAATGTATTATAAATACATTTATATTAAATTGTATTTTATTATATATTTTATACAATTATTATTTATTTATACATTTTAGTGAAACCTTGTAGTTGTTTTGTTTTTTAAATTACATTTTAATAATAAAACATTTTTTTTAATTAATATATTTTTTAAATAAATACAATTACATTTATTTTCAAATGTATTATTTTGCTATACATTTTATTTAATGTAATTTTTTGTGGTTTCTTTTTAAAAATATTTTTTTGTTAATTCCAGTTGTATTTATTTATTTATTTATTTACTTACTTAAAGTTATAAATGTTTGTTTTTAACACTAGTATATTCTCATGAATCAGGCTTGCCAAGAGGTGTGTGTGTGTGTGTGTGTTATTTTCATATTCTGTATCTGGCTTCATCTGTGCTCTCAGCCCACAGCGTGTTGTAATCACGTCAGGCTCCTGATGTGTGTATGTTTGATGCCCACTCAGTGGTCAGACCGGCGGTAGGTGGCGTCAATCGGGCGGCTGGCTTTCCATCCCAGCCGGAGTTAAATCCAGGGAATTTTGGGACTCCACAGGTCACAGTGGGACAAAAAAAAAGGAGGATTTCCCCCTTTTTTAAAGCCAAATCTCTCTTTCTCTCTCTCTCTCCTGCTCTTGCTGTCTCTGTCGGTGCTGATATCTCAGTGTTGGTTTAAACACGGCTACCGTGGAGGTTTGTGGTTGGCAGGCTGGCAGGTACTGGACTCCTACAGCCAGTGGAGACGCTTTTAATATCCTCCAGATGAACGGTGGAATTGATCTTCCATTCATTACAACTGCTAGATATCCCAGAATTCCTCAGTGCGACTGGACGGCGGCCACACATTCACACAGCAGGTTCTGTGAGCTGCCCGTCAGAGCACTTGCATATGTGTGCTGAGATAATTGTATTATTTTATTTTTGCATTAATTTTATTTTTACAGCTCCAGAGATAAGTTTCATTATTGTTTATGAAATACACATATTTCCAGATATTCCGAGATACAGTTAAAGAATCAAAATGACTTTAAGCCTCAAGAGTGTAATTATTTGAAATAATGACTAACCTGGCCAGTTTTGTCTCTCTTCTCAGCGTCTGAGCCCAATCTGAAGGTGCGCTCCAGACTGAAGCAGAAGGTTTCAGAGAGACGAAGCGGACCGATGCGACGCAGAGACGGCAGTGTCCTCGTTACGCCACTGAAAAAACGAACTCTTGAACAAACAGGTGAGCGAATGACCATCTACCTGCAAACTGAAAAACAGATACATCAGAAAACACTCATCTACAGCCAACTACTGTATGTGAAGAGACAGAATCCCAGCCAATCAGAACATACATCTGATAGACAGACCAATGAGCTTCAGCTGTGGGCGGAGCTCGCAGTATTAGAGATGACCGCTGTTGTCTCTTTTTTTTATATTTCCTGTTCTCCTCCCCTCTAGATTCATCAGCCAATGAGAGCCCTGCAGGTTCTGGACCGAGCTCACCCATTGGCTTGTGCAACAACGAGAACGGAGCATCATACCAGTCCAGCACCCCACAAATCGAGGTACTAAATATGCTCTTGTACTTTAATAACCTCAATTTATGGGGTCATATATATGCCTTCTACATGTTTTGTATCTATTATCCCCATATCATACATACACCAAAATTAAACAGGGTACTTTTGCCACTGAACAAAGCCTCTATATAGCGTGTGTTAACTTCACATGAGTAATGACTAAATTGTGGGCTACAAGTATAAAAAAAAATGTCTAAATATCATGATATAGATGAACAAAATATCAAAACAAGTGGCAAATCAGCAAACAAATATTGCATAAGCATTTCTCTGAGCCATTTCTGCGGTGTCCTTGTAAAAAGGTGAAATATTTTGCTTGTAAAGACAGAATAAATCCTCTCAAACAGGTTAGTAGTCTTCAGCACGGCAGAATCAGAGCTTCATGCACTTGCGTGCAGTTTTGTTCCTTTGATTGCATTCTTGAGAACTGAAGCATACAGCACACAAAACTGAAACTAAATAAAACGGTCACGGTCCCACATCTCATTACTCTTATCAGACTGTGGGGTGAAGGAGTCGGGCCCCCAGTGATCCGTTGTTTGGAGCTGAAAGTACACAGACCCCGTCCCAGGGCGCTCGTACCATCAGCCTAACAAACAAACACCGTCTTTAAAATCACATCAGAGCATCAATGCAGCATGTAGTAGAGTTAGATGGAGTTTGAGGTGTGTGTGTGTGTGTACGGCGGTGCTGTGCTGAACTAACTGTGACAGCTCTTTTCCGCTGTGGTTTTGGCTGTGCTGGTGGCTGGGGAAGGGGGTGAGGGGCTCTGGGATGGTGAGGTTTGTTTCTCCTGTGAAGCTCTGCCCAAGCATTTCCTCACGGGCTACGGGCCAGAACGCTCCTCTCCTCTCCTCCTGTAGGCACATAGCCGACTGAGTTCATCCTCGCAGCCTTACAGCAGGAGATTCACTGCTCCGTGAGCTTCAAAACTATGACCTAAAGATGACATCATATGATTAACACTCACACCGCTAACTGATTCTGACTGACATGGTGCAGAACAGCTACTCTGAAACCACCTGACAACTACTGGAGAACATTCACAACACCCTAGTAACCATACAAATCTACAAAGCACAAAAACAATTCATAATACTTTAGAAAACACTTAACAACTACTAGAAGACAGAACAGCAACACAACAGAAAACTCACAGCTGCCACATAGAGCACTATAACAACCATCTGGCCGCACCTTAGCAACCAAATAGAATACTACAACATTCACCTGGTGACACCCTAGCAACTCCTGGAGAATATTCAGAACACCCTAGCAACCACAGTGCACAGCAATACACAAAAAACAATCACACCCTAACACAGTATAAATAAAAATAACACCCTAAAAACCACTGGCAAACATTCAGCCACACATACAATCATTTCACAGTGCCTTAGCACCTAGCACCCTCATAGAACATGATAACAACCACCTGGCAACACCCTAGCAACACTAAACAAAAATCTGGTAACAACCTCAGTAAAAACCAAGAGAGCATTCAGAACACCAAAGCACACTAATACTCCCTAGCAACCACATTAAACACTCTACCAACAACTAAAGAACACCCTAGCAGCAATCCTAACTGCATAGCAACACACTAAAACATTACAATATGCTAGCCACCACCTAGAACACCCTTGCAACCGCATTGCAATACTCTGGAGACCATCAAACGGTAAGGGGCTACAATGAAACCCATTGGTCCAAAATCCTATTGCTTATAATTATATGTTTTAATAATAAACCTAAAATGCATTCTGGCTGTGATTTTGTCACATCACGCTCAACTGAAACATAAACTCACACACACAGGCATTGACTGCTGCAGTGAGCAAGTTCATATGTCAATATCTAAATGTGTTCCTCCGCATGCTTACATGAGGTTATGTCATTGATATAGGAAGATCTACTGGTTCTCCTTCTTGATCTCTTGCTGTACTGTCATTGCTTCGTTTGTGCTTGGCTGCGTTATGTAAGAGCTGATGTAATTCTTTCTGTCTTCCTCTCCTCCAGCGCTGTCTGTCTCAGGGGGGTGTCCTACAGATGGACGGGTCCATGTCCTTGTTGAATCTCTACACCTCCCCCTCTCTGCCAAACCTCACGCTGGCTCTGCACCCTGCTCACGCACACATCTGTGTAAGTTCCTGTCCGTCACAGACACATCAAACTCTACAGAGACACAAAAACAAAGACCTCGAAATGCTTGGTTTACATAATATGCTTCTGAGCTGCACTGGAACATGTGAGCCCTTCAGTTCTACTCGACCCATCCTGAGTGGGCCCAATGAGGACACTAACGACTAGCTGGCTTGTGTGACTCGATCTGGGTCACGGCACCAATGTACTAATACTAATGCAGGTGCATCTCAAAAAATTTGAATATTGTGAAAAAAACTGCATAGCAACATACTAAAAACCATTCACAGCACGCATTAATAACGCCCAAGCAATCACACAAAACCACTTAGCAACACAATACATCACACAGAACACCCTAGCAACACACTAGACTTACGTTGAAGTCTACTGCTTAGAGTTCACCTGAAAAAAACACCCTTACACAGAGTTTCAGACGAGATCTCAACAATGTCTCAGAGCTGGCAAGATAATAACGTATGCAATCAGAAGTCAGAGATCACACTCAAGCGTTTCTCATCAAATCATCCAACAGGCTCTCCACCTTCATTTTATAGCCCTAGACTCATCCTGTTTGGAGAAAAACCAGAGACAAGCTTGCCACTTCATTATTAAGTTATTAAAATGCATAAACTGGGTATTTAAAGTGTACTTTTTCTTATTAGAAATTTCAGTGTTGACACACTTTATATTCTATAAAATGGCACAGAACAGTGCAAAAGTATGCAAATGACTCATCTAATGTCTCAAACAGCTGATACACAAGTATGTAATGAAAAGTCAGAGATACTGTACCCTGTTGCTTTTGGTGCTCATTATATAATGCTACACTGTTACTGCATGACAACTTTCAGCTCGTTTAAAAGGAGAGAAATCTGGAGACGAGGTCTCATGAGCTTTGAAAGAGCAACCCTCTGAGAAACATGAGGCCTAAAGACAAAAGCAGCATCGCCGGCTCTCCTTCTGCTGCGCAACAGATATGAATAGATCCTGCAGAAAAAGCAAGGTATTTTTAGGAGACAGTGAGACACAGAGTCGCATCTATTTGTGGTGAAAGCACAAAATACTGTATGAGGAATGTTCCGCGCGTGTTAAGAGATGATCCTCTTTATAGAGCTGTGTTTTCAGAGAGATGAGCTGCTGTTTGCAGAGGGTTTCGGAGCACGTCTCATTTTCTGCTTTCACTGCGTGCTTGTGTGGATTAATGGAGCTCGTGACCTCTGACCCGCGGGATCTTTAGCCCTCAGATAAACAGGCCCTGGGTTTAGGGTTTCAAGGCGTGAGTTTAGCATCTCGTTCATCACGGGCTGTTAAAAACGTAAAGAAACGCTGTCAGGAAAGAGCGTAACATGCCAGGAAATCAAAACATGGATCACTCTTACTGAATACTTTCGACACTTTCACATTTTAAAATAGCTGAATGACTCACCGGGGAGCTCTAAACGCGGCAAATTATGGAAGACGCCGGACGCAAACGCTGACTGGATGTGTTTTAAAAAAGCAGAGTTATTAATATTTCATATGCTGGTGTTATGCAAGCCTCGCTCGCGCTTGAGTGGAAATTTGGGTCTAAATGCAAAAATAGAAAAACGCTGAATATTAATAGCGTTTGTGCGATCTGTCTCTTTCAGACGGGAACGGCGCTGAAGGACCGGAGCACAGAGGGTCTCGCCACATCTCCCGTCTCGATGGAGGCTAAAGTGAGCAACGGACAGCAAGCGCTTCTCCAACACCTCCTGCTGAAGGAGCAGAGACAGCAGAGGATGATGTCACCTGGTGAGCTCTCTTAAAGATCAGAGAAACACTACTGATAAAGCGTTAGTTCACCCCGAAATGAAAATTCTGTCAATAATTACTCATCCTTGTGTCTTTCAAAACCCGTAAGAGCTTCGTTCATCTTCAGAACACAAATGAAGATATTTTTGATGATATCAGAGAGCTATCCGACCCTCCGTAGACAGCAACACAACTGAAATGATCCCAGAACCGTAGTAAAAACGTCACTGAAACAGCCCATGTGACATCAGTGCATGCGACGACAGCAGAATGCTTTTTGCTTTTGTGTTCTCAGTTACGTCTTCTGCCATTTTGGGAGATTACTTAGGAGCATATTTGACATAATCAGCTTTCTCAATTATGCTATTTAATTTTCTTTGCACAAAAAAAAAAAAAAAGTATTCTGGTTGCATTGCATTGCAGTGGGGTTAATCCACTGATGTCACATAGATTGTTTTTACTGTGTTTCGGGTTCTGGGATCATTTCAGTTGTGTTGCTGTCTATGGAGGGTCAGATAGCTCTCTGATATCATCAAAAATATCTTCCTTTGTGTTCAGAAGATGAACGAAGCTCTTCTGGGTTTGGAACGACATGAGGATCATTTTGGGGTAAACTAAAACTAAAAAAATTATTTATTGAAATAAACATTAAATGAGGTCAATATATTATACATAATAATATATTTTATTATTATATTATTGTTATATGATTATACAGAATATTATTTATAAATTATTCTATTCTTCTGCAGTAGACAGTATTACTGTACTATTGTTGTAAAATGCTACCGTGATTTTTTTCCAAAAATCAAACAATATTTAACAATAAATAAATTAACTCTCTGGATTATCATTTTCCTTTTCATAACCTATTTTTTTTTTTACAGACTGGATCTGAATTACAGTGTAGTGTGCTGTATGAGTTTATGTAGATTTGTATTTTAAACGTAATGTAAATGTAAACGTATTGATAATAAAATAAATATAATTAGTACACAGTAAATCTGAAATGATGCTAACAATGAAATAAAGATTAAATAAGGATTCAAAAGAAGTAGCATTACATAAATAGTAACATAAAAATACAATTAAACCATAATTAAGAAATATGAAAATAATGTAATATTATTAGTTATATTTTAATATTATTCATAATTAATATATTTCCGTCAAACAACTAATCACGATTAATCGCATTAAAAATAAAAGTTTTTGTTTACATAATATATGAACTGTGTTGATTTATTATCTATATATAAAGACACGCTCATACAGCATATATTTGGAAAATATTCATATGTATTTACATATTTATATTCATATAGATTATATATAAAAATATTACAAATATATAATAATGTAACATTTTTCATAAATGTATACATGCATGTGTGTTTACACACAGACACACATATATAATGTATTTTGGATATCATTATTAATCCAAATTTTATTAAGTGTTCATTTAATGTAATTTTTAGATTTTATTTAATTTGAATTGAATTACTTTTTGGACCTCTCAGATGTGTATGTCTCTCTCTCTCTCTCTCTCAGTCACAGGTAGTGTCCCTGTGCTCTCCTCGTCTCCACTGCTGATGAAGGAGCGTCCGTCAGTGAGTTCCCGCTCCAGGTTACCACGGCACCGACCTCTGAACCGGACACAGTCAGCGCCGCTGCCACAGAGCACTCTGGCTCAGCTCATGCTGCAGCAACAGCACCACAGCTTCATGGAGAAACAGAAACAGCTTCACCAGCACGTCCACATCAGCCAGGTCACTTCACTTCACTCAAGATAACACAGACATCCTGTGAAACAGGAAGTGAAAAAACAAAAGGTCATGATAACACCCTTTAGGGTGTTAATGAAAAGCCTATAACATACTGTTCAAATTTCATAACGGTAGAGTAAAACAACACTTTTTACCCTGTTTTGGTGCATGTCCCTTTAAATGCTAATGAGCTCTTTAAACAATGGCGTGTGATGACAGTTCAGTCAGGGCGGAGCTTTGATAAAACACCACTGTCAACACTTAAACAACATGTAAAAGTGAATTTTGCATCCGATGACCCCTTTAAAATTAAGTTGGTGTTCAAAAGAAGAATTAATAAATGAAGGGCTGGATATCATTAAACATAAAAAATGTTGAGGTCAAAAGTATACAGGAAATAGAAAATTACAGTCATTTCCTTCCAGTTTCTTTTTTAAATTTTATTCCCAACAAGATGTTTTACTGAGGCTTTTAAAACATTTAATCGTTGGAACTGCATTTAAACATTCAACATTTTTCCTTTATTTGACAACTTTTAGAAAAGGTTTGTCTTTAACACATATAAGACGAGAAACTGAATTTTTAACACATTTAATAGATTTACAGTACATATCTGAAACATACCATCAAAATATACTGTATATCTGATGTTTTTAAGAGAGTTTCTTAATCAGCGACAAAATACAGTTTAGGTACAAATAGAATTTCCTTTTAAAAACACTGGATATTTTTGTATAATTCACACTGAACTCATGATGACTGATGCATTGAAGCGTTCTTTCAGAAGCGGAGTGTGTGTGTGTGTATCCTGCAGTGTGTATGTGGTCCTCATAGGAGTTTATTTCTCTTAAATGATGGTGTAAACTGAACTGACGGATTGCCTCGTTAAAACAGGAAGTGATTTAATACAAGAAGAGGAAGTAAATCCCAGCAGGAGTTTTCATTAGTCAGTCAAAACTGGGCTGTACCTTTATTTTTCATTCAGTGCTCCATACACCCAGATTTTCTTCCTCCTAAAAACACTTTGTTATTCAGTATTACTTTCTTTCATTCATTTCATCTATCTTTTTCATTTCCTGGTCCAGTAGAGGATTTTGCAGGCAGACGCCGGCGGCACTTTAACACACACGTGTATCCTCATATAATTCAGCTACTCTTTATTTCACACAGACCTTTACAGCTGCTGTTTTTTTGGGGTTGGCTTTATTTTACCCGTTTACAGGAGGACTGAGGCAAGCGCGGCGGCCCCGCTTTTACAAGAAGATCCCAAAAACAATGAAAAATGATGACACATAACTGAAGTTAAAGCTGGAATAAAAATGGAGCGCAATAGTGAAAGCTCCAGAACTACCTTCTCCGTATGAACAAGACAAATATTCAAATTAGATTTTTAAAAGTTTAATTAATAAATGTAAAAGATATGTTTAACAAACTTTATAAATAACTGACAGGATTACTTGTCTATGTTATGTCCATATTTTTTGTTCATTCATTAATGCGTAATTGTTTTAATTAAATAAAAAAATATAGATTTAAGATTTTTTTGTGCATTGTGCTAATTAATTTTAAACATTTATTCAAATGATTATTAAATAATATAATTACAGTTCTATATTTATTTATATTATTTAATATAGAATTTATATAATTATAAATATTAAATAATATCCACTGTGATACTGAGAAGTTTGGAGACACTTACTGTAAAACAGTGAAAAATTAATGACTTTTTTTAAAGCATACATTAAAAGGCAGATATTTAGAAATATTGTAATTAAAGTACATTTAACAAACTTAAATGACAAATGTAGAATTACAATAATAAAAGTAAAAATTAGGATAAATAATGATTAATAATAATTATTCATATATTCATATATAGCCTATATATGTGTGTGTGTGTGTGTGTGTGTGTGTGAGTGAGAGATTATTATTGCTGTTATTGTTATTATTATTACGAAGGATCATGTTAATGTGTCACTTTTAATCAGTGTGCAATTGCAGGAATAACAATACAGTGCAATTGTGATTACTTTCCCAAATCATTTTCTACTGATGAAAAAAAAAACAATTCAGATTTAAAAAGTCAGAAAATCGAATAAATAAATGAATAAAGTATGTGTATTTAATGTAGTGCACTTCTCATCCCATGGAGCTTTGCGAGTGATGTAATCAAACCAGCCATGATGATACAAACAATAAAACACCTTACTTTTCTCTCTTTCTCTGTGGTGTTTGTTCTGCAGGTTCTGTCTCAGTCCATCGAGCAGCTGAGGAATCCCAGCACTCATCTGGAGGAGGAGGAGGAGGAGGAGGAGGAGGAG
>JAUYWG010000056.1:19590159-19601491 GCA_034779775.1 Enteromius afrohamiltoni
GGAGGAGGAGGAGGAGGAGGAGGAGGAGGAGATCACAGCGCCCCCTGCTGGAGTCATACGCAGCTCCAGAAGCTCTCCCAGTGAACCCACGGCCAGCCTCGCCAGAGTCATCCACCTCAAAACTGAGCCTGAGGACGGAGAGAGAGAGCACGAGAGACATACAGGTGAAGAACAGGAGCAGAGCTCAGCGCCGATCAAGCCAAGCCACCCCGAACACTGTCTGGAAAACATGACGGAAACAGATGTCTGAAAAAGAGAACGAAATGAGGAAAGAAGGGAAGGAAGAATGGGATGAATCTCACAAAACTGAATCATGCCAAAAAATGTTCAGGGCACATTTAAATAAACAAATAATAATAATAAAGTTATTGGTTTTAAATTAAGTGTTTAAAATATTACAAAATATTTATATAAAGGAAACACAGCTTTACATTTGTTTGCATTGTGACAGTTTTTTAATTAAATTGATAATTATACGGTTTTTAATTTGAAAACAAAATGCTATGATTTGTTACAATACTGGACTTGTACTGTAATACAGTAAACAAATACAACATTTCTTTTTAAGCATGAATTAATCATGGGTCAAAAATGCCACACATAATATATTTATTTTGCATTATGTAAAAAAGACTGTAATTTTACCGTAATACAGTAAAACACAAACTTTTATATTTAGCAATAAAAACAGATGCGTAAAATAAATGCTGCCATTGTGCAATAAAAACAAACGATTAGATTAATTTTAAAGTTTAAATTTTAAAGTTTAAAAAGCATTCAGATTAATTTACTGTAATACAGTACAATGTACAACATTTTGTTGATTGAAGCATTAATCAAAGTCAAATAATTAGAACAAAAACTGCCAATTTACAATAAATGCTACAAATAATATAACATTTTGCATTAGATAATTAAAAAACATTTTGTATGAAAAATGACTGTAATTTACTGTAATGCAGTGAAATTACTATATTTATGTTGATTTTAGCATTAAAGACATTAAGCATTAAGTCTGGGTTTCATATTACTTTTAAAAACGTAGATCCATTAAAATGATTAATAATTTGGACAAAGAATTACCGTAAAAATCACAAAATGTTCTATATATATATAGAAATTCAAGTCAGATGTTTAGAAGAAATATTGGCACCGTGGAAACATAATAAGATTTGGGGGCAGGGTATGTGTGATTATCATCACAATGCAAAACTAATGTAAGTTCCAACCAAAGAGTCTCCATTTACTTCAAGAAAATAAAGTGAAATGTGAGCTGGACATTTATTTGAGGTTCAGCTGAAGAAAGCGAGGCAGTGAGTGGTAAGAAAGGATGAAAGTGAAGTGATATACTAAAAGGAAAGTGAAAGTGGGCAGGTATGAGAGCGAACATGTGCTTTTCTGTCTTGCGTCCGTCCTCAGCCCTGTTAGTGTGACACTGTCCGTGACCTCTGACCTCTGTCTCTGCTGTGATCTCCCCTCTCGGTGGTTGTTGTTGTTGTGTGTGAAGCTAAATAAAGGAATGCGATGACCACAGAGCTTCATTTACCCCCCACTTTACACCAACAGTAGCGCAGCAGCTGCTTTCATGTGACCGGAGGAAATGATGCTAGCGAGCTTTCCTGCTGCTGTTTAAATGTCTGTCGGAAATGATGCTAAACAATGTCCTTCTTGTGAAACTCTTGCTGTTTTTTGTCTTGTTTCTGGTGGTGGACCGGTGACCAATGTCAGTGTAATACAACAGTGACGTACCTGCAACTGCTGAAAACACTTGTCGGAATGAAACCTATATGGTCGCTGATTTCTTTTCCTGATCGCAGGCAGAAATTCATATTAACAAGGAAGAGACGGGATTTATCACTAAAAGGCAATGACTGCTATGTCATCCAGAGGCCGGATTCAGCAAAATCTTAAGAAACAAGTCAAGAAATTCCTTAAGATGAACTTTAGAAGTTTGTAAAAATGTTCCTAAGTGCAATTCTTGAAAAGTTCTCCGATATATGAACGAGAACTCAAATAAATTAATTGGATGTCTCATTCTTTTTGTTCTGAAGCTGCTGAAAATGCCGTCATTATAAAAGAAAAAATTAAGCATTTACTTCATGTTTAATTATAACCAACCATTGTTTATCAATTATTAGTGTTATTTTTGTAGCACTAGAATATTATTATTATTTTTATTCATATTTTGTAATTTGTTCTTTTTGTATTTTGTTGTTTTTTTAATTAGTCAAAGTTTTAGGGTTTCTTTTTAAATGTCTTTTAATAGCCTTTATTATGTTTTTATTCATTTTTATTTCAGTTTACCAGTCTTGCCTTGGAAATTTGCTACAATATATATATAAATATATATATATATATTTTTTTTTATGTTTGATTTTATGTCAGGTAAATTTTACTTCATTTCAAGTACAGTGTTCGTATGTCTTTCGTTCTTTCTTTTTATTATTATTCTCTTTGTGTGTTTGTTTGGGTTTTTTATTTTTCAGTTTTAGTTATTTAACCTCTGATCCCTAGCAACAGTAGTGAGATTTGGTTTGTTTGTTAATATTTGAACGAACCCAGTAAATTAATTGTGTTACATTTCTAAAATTACATAATTACATAAAAAGTTGTAGGTTCTCTTAACTTTATGAAGTTATTTCTTTATGAAGTTATTTTTAAGAGCATTCTTTTGTTTGTTTTTTCTTGAGAAAAAAGAAAAGAACTTTCTAAAGAAATGTTTTTGGGAACACAAAATATTTATAAATTAATATTTAAGTTAAAAAATAAGTAGAAAACAGCAATTACAGAGAGTTTTTTTCTTAAGACTGTTTCATGAATCCGGCCTTGGTTTTACGGTGCTTGTTTACATGATGGGGTCTGTGTTTGTACTGTGTTGAGTCTGGACAGTCAGTGATTCACATGATTAATTCAATGTTTGATTCACATGATTCATATGATTCAATCAATGTGGGATTCATATGATTCAATCGATGTTGGATTCACATGATTCAGTCAATGTTTGATTCACATGATTCAGTCAATGTTTGATTCACATGATTCAGTCAATGTTGGATTCATATGATTCAATGTTGGATTCACATGATTCAGCCAATGTTGGATTCACATGATTCATTCAATGTTGGATTCACATGATTCAGCCAATGTTGGATTCACATGATTCATTCAATGTTGGATTCACATGATTCATATGATTCAACCGATGTTGGATTCACATGATTCAATCAATGTTGGATTCACATGATTCATATGATTCAGTCAATGTTGGATTCACATGATTCATTCAATGTTGGATTCACATGATTCAGTCAATGTCAGAGTCACATGATGCAGTAATTCAGTCAATGTTAAATCTACACGAATCAGTGAATCAGTCGATGTCGGATTCACAACTCAACGATTCAGATGAGTCAGCGTTGTTGTGTAGATGTGTTTTATGTCTCATTATTTAATGAACAGAATCAGTATTGCTGTGAATCGCCAACGGCGTCAATGCCGAAACTTTTTCTCCATGTGATGTTTGTACAAAACAACTGATGTTTCATGTTTCTAACATCTAAAGTTCAAGATTTTCACAGTTCACGACGACGCCAGCACAGAGATGTATAAAGTTTTGTGAATTTGCAATTTCATTTTGTGATCATACACTGTGTTGAAGGCCTGTGAGATGTACAGATTCACAGATGAATGAATCGCCGTCACTAATCACACTAATGAAACAGATGATTGACGGATTCTTAATCATGTGGCCATAAAAGTACAACAAGAGTCTTGTTTTTACTTCACTGCTCTGTAAATAATGTTTATTATCCACTGTTACGCTAGATTGAAACAATAACTGCATGAAAAACCTTGGGTCGAAGGTCATGTTTACGTTGACATTATAGTTTTAAAATAAAAGTTGTTTGTAAAAGTTCTCTAAACCTCCTCAGACTCGTCTCATTATTGAAGGTAATTCTAAGCGAACATGACCGAGATCTCTCCGTTTGACCTCGCTGTCTTTACCTCACATTTTTCCCACAGCTCCTCTGGTCTCAGGCTGATTCTGTTAACCTCTTGTGCTCGGCCAGAGCTGTGGGATGAGGTTAACCCTTTGAAGTGTGCTTCAGAGAAGCTGTGATCTTCTGGCTGCTATCAAGGGAATGTGTCTGACACAGATATACGACCATCACATCACAGAGTCTGCATTTCTAGAGGTTCAATAAGCTCTACTGACAGCATTTATGGCATAATACCTTGCTTACAGAAATGAACACTTTTATTCAGTGAGGATGCATTAAAATGATTACAAGTGGCAGTAAAAACATTTATAACATCACTAAAGATCTATATGTGACCCTGGAGCACAAACCAGTCTTAAATCAATGCAGTATATTGGTAGCAATGGCTACAAAAATTAGTAAAGTTATTTTGTACATTTTTGATTCGTAGTATGCATTGCTAATTTGGACAACTCTAAAGATTATTTTATTTTGCACACTCAGATTCCAGATTTTCTAATGGTTGTATCTCGACCAAATGTTGTCTGATGCAAACTATACATCAAGTGAAAGATTATTTTTTTAATATTTCAGATGATGTATAAATCTCAATGACTGGTACTTATGACTGGTATTGTGCTCCAGGGCCACATCTTGCAATGTGTTAATGTGTTTCTTGGTAAATAAAATGTAGCAATTTTCAAAATGTGAAGCAGCACAACGGTTTTCTATATTGATAATAATCAGAAATGTTTCTTGAGCAGTAAATCAGTATATTGAGTGATTTCTGAAGGATCATGTGACACTGAAGACTGGAGTAATGATGCTGAAAATACAGCTACGAATCACAGACATAATTTACATTTTAACATATATTAGCTTGAATATTTTTTTATATGGTTAAAATATTTCACACTTTTATTGTATTGTTGATCAAATAAATGCAGCCTACAGTTTGTTTTCAAACCTTCTGCATTTATAATTGCTTAGTAACCATGTCTGTGCAAAATTAGTTAATCCTGTAAGCCAGAAAATTGATTTTTACATTCAAAATATGTGCTTAAAACTAGAATTCTGTGGTACTCCCACCTCAAATTATACTTTGTGAATAGCATATTTTTCATGTGCTTTTGCAAAAATACGGGCTTCACGGGTGCGCGGTCCTGTTTATTATTGTTGTACACTCTCTAAAAAAAGCAATTACAACTTCAGTCTTTCTACTTTAAAAAAACAAATCAATCGATTATGCGGTTGATAGAACTTAGCTTGCATTGAACAAACCAAAACAGAGTTTATTAGAATATACCATATATCATCCAATCTACAACCTTGCTGGTTTACCACTGCATACATCCTTTATCAATGTAAAACTTACTGTACTTCCCAAGCAGTTACACAAGCAGCTCTTCCAGCAGCTGTAGAGTGACTCCTTCCTTTGGTTTGCCTTCAGACCCGCTCGACGTCCCATTTTCTGCCATGAGGCTCTTGTACACTTATTTTCTGGAAAACGCTGTGGTCAGACCTCAATTTGACATGAGCTCTCTATTTTCAGCGAGGGGCCGTTTGGTTCTCCACAACTAAGGGCAAACATCATATATAGATTCGTATATAGATTAGGAAATGCCTTAAAATAGAGGAATTATTCCACCCACCCCCAATTAGACAGCCCTCCACCTTCCTGCAGAGGTATGCCATTCATCTTGAGGCTCAGCAGGGTTTCCCACCGGCAGAAAACAGTCCCACCTGCATCCGCAGCCAGCTGTGAAAGCAAACTCCAGCGCCGCAGATTAAATGCTACATGGGCTACTTCGGTTTAATGCTATTCTGGCGGTTGCAGGTAACATGTTAGGCCTTGCATAACCCATTTAGGTTCACTGCGGTGCCAAATCTGAGTCGCAGAAGCAGCAGTGAAACTTGAGTTTTTACGGTAAAGAGTTTTTGCAGTGACCTTTTAAGAAACCTTCGGTGAAAACCCTCCAGTTCTATGAGACAAACTGGTTTCCATGCAATGTCCTTTAAGTTTATTTGGAGTTAATTTTTTATGTATAAAATTAGTTGCACAAACAAAGGCTTTTTTTGTTGGTCATGGCTACTATATGATACATACAAGTATAAATATCTACAAATAATAAATATCTAGTATTTGTTGCTGTTTGTGCTTCTTTTCAGTGCTGCAACAGTCTAGTATTTGGATCCATAAAATGTGGAAAGATGCCTGAAAAACTGGCAGGTGTACCTCGGAACAGAAGCATTTTTTACCAAAAGCTGTAATACCAAATATTTACTTGATTGAGTTAATAGAAGTTAATTGATAAATTAAATCTATTTATGTACACGAGTGTCTGAAACTTTGAACAGTTCTGTAGCTTTCCAGGTAGGTTTGTTTTCTTCATCTCGGAGACGTCGTCACAGTTCTTCTCAGTTTGTTCTGTTTCTTCATGTGACTCCAGACAGACTGATGATGATCAGATCAGATCTCTGTATGAAGCACTGGCTGTTGTCAGACAATAATCTCACTGCATTATTACAATTAATGACAAAAATAATATTTCCAACTGACAATATTAATGTTACTGTCTTCAGTCAAATTGTGCAATATAAAAATATGTATGTCATCGATTGAATGCTTGTTTCATCCCATCATTACATGCTTCTTCTACTCTCTTTTATTCATTGTGCATTTTTCAGAACCACTTGCACTAATAGTTATGTTATTGTATTTTATTATATTTTAATCTTATCTGTTTGCACTATTCCACTGTTATTATTATTTACTCTATTTATTGTATATATTTTTTTATTTTCTTGTTCTTGTTCATGCTGCATTGAGCATGTCTATTGTTGCTGAAAATATTAGTGGCCTAAGACTTTTGCACAGTACTGTATATACATACATATATAAAATAGTGTGCTGAATTCATCACAAAATACAGTGAAAATGCTCATCATTTATTTTTATATCCACAAACTGAAGAGGCCCAAAAGTATGCACAATATTTACCATGTGCAAAAGTGACATTTTATAAATGCATAAACAACAGCTGAAGAGCTTTCAGTGTTTGGTTTCTAAACATCAGTTGAGCTTTTGGTTTTCAGCAGTCAATAATTCACCTCACGTCACGATAAACACAAGCCATGTTTTTTGTATTTAATGTTGTCTGGGTCATGGGGAAAAAAAATGGTGCAAAAGAAATTGCAAAATTTCTGAAACAATTACAAAGAAATTAAACCCCAACTATTGAAGTAGAAAAACTAAAATAGGATAGTCTGGTAAAACATACTCCAGTAATCTCCTTTTTTGGTTTCGAACATCAACAATGTAAATTTAAAAGTATTTTTAAAAAAAAATGGATCACATCACATGCATGGACTGGACTGACAAACTGCCAATAGTTTTTTTTCTTTCCGGAGCATTTTGGGCTGTTTTAACCCTCATGATGTGTGTGGTCGAAGTTACCAAAGAGAAGCTTCCTGTCATTTAGTTTAATGATGTTGCACGGATCGACTCTGGCGGAGAAACAAAAACAATGTCACTCATCACCGAGAGACTCCAGAGTCTGAGTTTATTTGAAAAGATTAATAGAGAAAGAAAGCTGAAAAAAATGACACTCTTCAGTAGCTGCATCTGATCCAGATAAATAACGTAACTATGTCACCTGAGGATTTATCATCACGCAAAGTGCTGAAACAAAAGAAGGCAAACTGATGGTAAAGCAACTGATAAACCAGAATATATCTGAACAGGGAGGGACATGAGCCATTAACACACAGGTTTATGGAGACCGTGCCCCCTTCCACCAGCAGGCAAATAATCTTGACAAACTGCCGGTGTTGGGTTTATGTGTATCTCGCAATTATCCCGGTTAGTCTTGAAATGCAGCGGAGCTGATCATTAAACAAACAAAACATTCATCCCTGTTACTGCATTGACACTGAGGTCCCACGAGAAGTTTATTATTCCCTTCTTTTACTGAAGACGGCAGGGAGAGAAGAAAAAACACAAAGGAAAGCACATTCTTGCAGCATGAGCTGTGCTGCAGAGAAACCCTGGTGTGAAAGGTAATAAATTTGTGTTGTGCATAAAATATGTGACATCAACACATTCGGAAAGCTCAAAGACTCACCTTGAGGAGCGGCGAGACGCTGCATTAAGAATTACACTGCTATAAAAGAGTGTAAAATGCATAAAACAGTTTGGTTTAATGCTTTGAAATGGGGCTCCCATGACGTCATGTACAGAATTATGTGCCCCTGAAGATTCACAATGCACGGAAGAAATCCTGCATCGCGGGCCGCGGGGAGATATATTTAAAACCGATGTTCACCACCGCCGATTCACTGAATGTTTAAAAAGAAACTCTTTTATAACAAAAAAACGAGTGGCTCACATGTTCGCTCTGTCTTTAAAAAGTAAAAACTCAAGTGTAAGTGATATTTCAATGGTAAAAAACTGTGAAAATGCTATGGTAAAAACCTGTTAGATAGTTAATGGTAATTTGCTGTAAAATTTGCAAACAAACGTAAACAGACAAAAGCCATTTTTATTTTAAGTTGCATAAAATGTTGTTTCAAGAGTTTACGCTTTCCTCGTAATTTAAGAAAGCAAATTTATAATAAAGCAAATTTGGCGTGCCGTCTGGGGAGCGAGCCAGGAGAACGGCGAACTCCGATCCCTAATGGATAGAACCCTAGCGTCGGCAAAAGTTCGGCGTTTGGCTCGTTCACCGTCTGCCCCCCTGGGAAAGGCATGAATTCATGGAAAACGGCGGAGAAGTGGAGAAGGAGGGATGCAGAAAAACGGGGAAGATACGGGGAAATGAAAACTGGGAGAATTTATAGTGACGGGGAAATGATTTGATTGGGTGCGAATAAACGAGGGATGATTAGGAAATGGGCTGCCAGCCGTGTATGATTACTCATTTCACAACCCTCTCAATGTTATTTGCAAAACATCTACTTAAATGAATGTTTGTTACATATTTAATGAGTGTCATAATGATGGATTTTAGTGCTGAGTTCAGTGAATGACACTGAGCTCCTTCTATATGTTCATATTTAAAAGCTACTTGTGATGGGTTTTGGTTCATCACGTGACTTTTGTCATCACCACCTGCATTTGGTGCTTATCAGTGTATTTCAAAGCTACAAAGCAGATTTTAGTACTTGAATAGGTTGGTATATAACATTATATTAGTATTTAACTGCAAAAACCGTAAAACCTAAAATGTTGTTAGTGCATGTTTTACGGTTGACTTCTGGCAACCACAGCTGCCATTTCTTCCCTGTAAATTTTACAGATTTTTTTTACAGTGTAATTATAAGTGCAAATAATAAACTACAAAAATGCAACTTAGTTTAAGCATTTTTTAAGATTTATTTATTACATTTTTATTATTCTTTAATTTTTTAATTATTCTGAAATTTTTATTATCTTATTGGGGCGGTGTAGGATCAGAAAAGGTCTGCTAGCTGAGACTTGAACTTGTGACACCCGAAGCGCAACGGCGCTGAAAAAATGCAAGAACTGCAAGAAAAACTTTTTTCCTCAATTTTTTTCTACATTTATATCTCAAAATTCCAGCCTGACCTAATAGCAATTCATACAAATTTTACGAGTTGGTTATTTTTACAAATTTGTATGACCTCACTGGTTCATATGAATTGTACAAATGACCTACCCAGAATGACTAAGATCATTTGAATTCATAAGAATTAGCCACCTCATAAAATATGACTGTTATATACTGTTGCAAAATTCTGAATTTTCAACTGAAGTCTAATGTCAGCGAAACCAGCCGCGACTTTTGTAAGTGAAAAATGATTTGGTGGCAACTTTACGTTATCCACCTGTCAGCAGGAATACTGCACAGAGTTGACTTATGAATGCTGGAGAGATGATGAGCTGTGTGCATGTGAAATCTGGTTTATTATTCTTCTGTCAGCGTTCCTGTGTGCGCAGGCGTTGGGCTATGAAGCGGTAATGTTTCGTGGCTGTTATTCTTTCCGTACATTATTACCGCACGGGTGGCGTGGGATAGCACTGGCAGCAGGCTAAAAGGAAAGACTCGATGCGGAGAGTATAAAACAGACCACCCTGATTTCAAACCCAGGCCCAGTGAAGCCTTTCTGTTAAACTCAGAACATGGCAAGCGACGCATTTGTCTGGTGCCGTCCGATTGTTCATGGCGTCCAAAACGGCTGGGAGCAAAAGTCTACTATAATACGTGGCTTTGTTCGGTTAGGCAACAGTTGCGGCTTCAGCATGGACGGAGAAAATTGAGTTTTACAGGATAAATGACGCAATGAGCCATGCACTCGGGGCAGACCACCGCAAATGTTTGCTCCCAGTTTCTTTTTTTTCAGTGACTGACAGAACTGAAAATACTCGTAATGAAGCCTAACAGGTTCATTCTTTAAAAAGTCAGCATGGGTTTTTATCAAAGTAGATTTTAAAGGCTACAATAACACTGCTGCAGCCGCTGAAGGCGAAACATTCTGCTGTTTATGAATGAATCAGGAAAAAACTTAAGATCGCTGTTCTCGGGTGCAGCTGTCAAAAGTTTAATAATGATGGTAGGAATCCGCAAAGGACATTTAATTTTGTTTTTTGAGCGGAAGCAGGTGCAACTGACACTAATAATTTAAATTCCACTTTTTCATCGTAACACAATCATAACACCTAAAGTCAATATAAAGTGATGCACAAAAGAAATATTTTGGCTTGATTTTGATTGGAAAATTGGCCGTTGGCAAAATTGGCTGTTGCTTAGCAAAATGAAGCAAAGTGGTTGGAGGCATTTGTGACGTCAGCAAATTGGGTTGAGTTGTTACTGAATCCTGATCATAAAGATACCACATTTAGTGCATTGATGAATCATTCACCATAAGACCAGAAACATGTTTTTAGAAAGTAAATGGTGCATAAAGTCAAATCATAAGGTAACAACACTATACTCTCTTAACATAAGTTGCTCTGTTGCTTTTCATCCAATTTGTTGGACATTAAACGATCAAACTTTTCTTTTATTAATGCACATTAGATTACAAATGTTCCTTCCAATTTATCTGACAACCTTCTGTTGCATTGTATTACATTTTATTAAACTCTGGACAACTATGGAACTATGTGTCACGCCGTCTGTCGTTCCATGTGTCTTTGTTGTGTTTTGTTTTCATTGTGTCTCCATGTGCTGTGGGGTCTCGTTTGTGACCCCGCCCCGCTCGTTACCTGTATCCTCCTCCAGCCGTCTTGGTCTGTTGTTGAAGTTTCGAGTTTGCACTCCGAGCTCTGCGTAGCTCTCCGCGTTTTCCTTTTGTTTTCTGTTTAATAAATATTTTGTTGCATTTATTCC
>JAUYWG010000056.1:19624019-19667189 GCA_034779775.1 Enteromius afrohamiltoni
ATATGGGTAGTTAAAGTATATTAATATGTCCTATGGTGTGACAGAAAATGTAATATATATATATATATATATATATAAATAAAAAAGAATCTAACGTTGAAGATAAAACTCTCTAATGCTATTTGTAATTATAAGAATGAAGAATTAAGATACATTTTTCTCATGTTATTTGTGTTATGTGTTAAGCTGCTATTTTGCTAAATAATAATAATAAAAAAAACAATCAATAATGTCTATTTAAAGTACATAAACACCTAAAGAGCCTTAAAAGCTAAAAAGCCTTTTATTCCAAAAATGTTTAAAATGTCCAAATATCATTTCCACAACAGAACACTAACAAATGTACGTTATTCACTTTTTTTTTCTATTTCCGAGAGAAAATGACAATGAAAATGAGAACTTATCTGTGATGCGTGTATTCACTTTTGGGTTTTCTAGTCGCAGTTAAATTATATTTGAAGAAACACCCCCTCCATCACTGAAATCTGTTGGACAGCATCAACAGGATGATTTAAATCAGAGCTTTCTCTCTATTTTACATGGTGTTTACCCTCTTCAGGCAGGCTGAAGCTTATTTCAGGGGGCAACCAGCAAACACAAACAAATATCAGACAGCAGCTCTTTTATCTTGCATGAAAGTGTCTGATGTCTTTGTTTACTCTGAACTGTATTCTGATTGCCTGTTTATTTTCACAGAAACCCGCGTCGGCTGATGGGCAGGTAGATGTGGGTTTCCCCGTCGCTCTGGCACGTGACGCAGATGTCATTACAGCTGCCTGGGTGGTACATATACACAATAACCTCACTATTATATCACCAGAAACACATCCAGAAGACCGGGACAAACCAGCTGTGGAGAGGCAGGCATCTGGAATTGGTGTGATGCAGGCTTTATATTGAAAGATTTGATTTTACATCATGTTATTCTTTATTTATTTACAGACACAAGAAAAGTAATTTACTTTGGTAACTTGCTTTACTGCTGGTGCAATCACTACTTTTAGGGTTTGAACCTACAACCTTTTGGGTTACTAACCAAAATGCTTATTTTTTAACCTGCAACATAAAGTTGGGTTGAGTTGGCAGTTTATTCTGTCCAAGAACTGCCACTAGTTGAGTGACGTGTCAAGACACCAACCTTTTTCGCTTTGTTTTTACGTGCCATTCAGGGGCGGTTTTATACCACATTAAGAGACCAGCTTTGGATAAACTAAATTAAATGTGCCAACCCACAAACAACACGTTGCCAATGCTTGCTCAAGTTATGAAAATGTCTTGCATTGAATTTGAACACTAATTGCATTTTTAAGGTTTTAAGGGATTCTTATTTCGTAAGAGTTTATAATAGAAAGTCTCGACAACTTTTTTTTACTACAGGCACAATGACTCATGGCTATGTTGAACAGCATGTAAAGAAACCAAACAGTTTCATTGCGTTTTACGTGTTGTTTAGGGGCGGGTTTATCTGAAATATAATATACCACAATAAATTCAAAACACAGATTACCACAAAACAACATGCGGCCAACGCTTTCATATTGCTCAAGTTCTCAAACTGTCTTGCATTCCTGTTATTGTGTGGGATGACTTTTAACACCAATAAAATGTTGTGGTTGGTCATGTTTGTGCATTTTTAAGATTTCAACACTGGGTTTCTTATTTAGGAGGCTTGTTTGCATCAAAACAACCGACGGTCAAAGAGAAATAAAATGTCTCTGAAACGTGGTAATGTTAATGTTCTGCATCCGACTTAAAAAAAAATACCACATTTTAATTGCAGAACATTGTAGAATATAAGACAGGGCTTTTGTTAATTCAAAGCATGCAAAGAAAATGAAAATGCAGTGCATAATATGCTGCAGACTACAATATTACACGATAGCATGCCATTCCAAGCACAATGATATCGCTGTGGCTGAATGATCTGCAGTTCTGCATTGAATCTGAAGGAAACGTATAGTGCAATGAATCTCTTAAAACAGGCACACAAGATCTGGCTGCTCATAATTATTTAAATATGATCAGAATCTCGGAGCAGCAGTGAAATGAAAGAGCAGAATCCATGTGTTTTCTCTTACAGCGTAGAACCCAGTAAATCAGAGATGAAAAGGCCTTCGCTCAAATCAAATCGTATATTAATCTAGTCTTCCAGAACGGACGCGCTTTGTTGAGCTCAGCAGTTCGAGGCATCATTGTGCGCTCGAAGTTTCCATTCAGCCAAAAAGATGCGAAATTAAAGCAGCATGTCGTGGACAAACTGAGCTCAACAATCCACCAAACAGTCCAAGAATACACATCTACAGCTGACCTTTGACCTCATCGCACCATCAAAGAGTCTCCAAAATCAATGTTGTGTTTTAACCCTCTTATCCTGTTGAGTTTGACTTTATTGTGTGGACCCCAGAGAAGGAAAACTTTAACATAACAAACTAATACTTTAATGGTTGCTCTGAACGAGTAATATCTGTGCTCGCTTTAAGATAAAAAAATAGAAATTTTAATTCTATACTTCACCATGAACTTAAACGCTTTCCTGTTTTGGATCAAAAATGTTTTTCTCTCAATTGTTATGCATAACAAAAGCTATCTTAGCAATGAAATGGAAAAATTCATTTTGCTTATAATTTAAGATATTTATTATAAAAGACACCTGTTAAAGTGTGATAAAATAAACAAAAATAATGCATTTTCTTCTGACTTGTTGCCATTTCAGAGCAATTTTAATATACATTTTATTATATAAATGTTACTGTTTAATTCAGTCAACCCATGTTTTTTTTTTTTAAGTACATTTAAAAATCTTATTTGACACATGCAATTACTAGACATGATCTAATCTATTTGCTGTTGTTGTACATTTTTGCGTTTTATTTCTACAATTACAACAATTATTTCTACATATCTACAATTTAAACACGTGCTCGTGCATTACTGTCTTTTAAATCATGATGTCAAAGCCGTCAGGTCACACAGATGAAAGAGGCGCAGTGCTGTATCAGGAATTTCAGGAGCCAGAGCTTCTCCTCTCACACTCAAGTTTAACATGTTCGTCTGAAGATGGTGAATCGATTCAGCTCGGTGAATCTTTACTGCCCTGCAGGTCAGAACTGATGCTTTTACATCGACATTCGTCAAATCGTTTAACTGGATTCACTCCTGCCTTTACACTTCAGAAGGCCTAAATAAATGCAGCCAAAACGCGTGATTGATTTTTGCCAGTGAATGCATTTTTATTTGTTTTCTGAGCGTGAAAATGTTCCCCAGCAACATTGTATTCGAAATGATAATTTCTACTTTATTTATTTGAGTGAAAGCACTAGATTAACACGTGCCAAAACACTTCTCGTCCATGACAACTTAGGACGTACCGAGTTCAAACCGAGTCCAGATGCAAATGATGCAAAGTTTTAGAGAAATAATTACCAGAAATATTTCCTCAGTGCATGATGAAACCCCTGCAGTACTGCAACAGAAATCCCGGATTTTTTCCTCGTCCTTTCTCTGCATTTCAAAACACGCACGCGTTCCACAAAAACCAGGTTTATCTTCCCTTCATTATCCCATCGAGCCGAGCTTCTTTTTAAGAACTCAAAGGATATTTGTGTCAGACTGCGCGCAGTGAAGGCGGGTCTGTGCAACTCAACATCTGTTCTATTCACGTGACGTTAAGAAAAATATGAACAACATCTGGTAGAAATAAGTTTGATTCAGGTGCCTGAGCTCACTCTCTCTCGCCAAGTCCCCAAACTCCTGGCTCGAGGCGGCGTTTGACCGTGTTTCTGACGGGAAACGTTTGGAGAGATCAGTGACAGCACAAACCAACCCCAAGATCCCTTCTGTCTTCTACTAAAACAAGACTTCTTCAAATTATACACCGCAAAAAAAATAGTAGCTTTCAAAAAATGATCGCGCTGGGTTTTATAGTGTTTTACTTTACAATAGCATAATTATTTGAAAACCTCCCGTTTCCTCATTTTTTTCTCTGCAGGCTAAATATTTTCCCCTTTTAAATGCATTTTAATAGGATTCATTTATTGATTCAGTAGGCCCGCAAGAATCTTGATTGTGAAATGTTGGATTTGACCCGTTGCACCTTTCTATGACCTTCCTGACCCCTCGATTTTATAGGCATCTGCGAATTCCATACATGTTTGGAGCCCGTTACACCTTCTTCACAACATCCTAAACGCTTTTGCAGACCTCCTGTCATATGCTCTGCTTTGGGTTAAAATAGCTACCCGCGCAAAACGACACAAATGTCTTTATTACTGCAGGAATATATATATTTTTTTACCGTGTTATTCTTTTCCGTTACCGTAAATAACATACAAACATATTTTCTGTGTAACCCATTTCCTCCAGTTATTAGATCTTTTTATTCTTTTTTTTGCATTTATTTCGTTTAGCTTTTTTTTTTAATCATCATTTTGCACGAAAAAAACAAACAAATGTTTAATAACAATTAAAAAAATCAGTTCTGGTTTTAGAAAAATACTTCTAAATTTTAATTTTCGAAATGCTTAGGCTATTGGTAAACAGTTCAAAATTCAAAAGCTTTTTTTCATAACAGCTAACTGATAGAAAAACAATATTTAAACGAGCTGAGTTGGCATTTATTTCTTTTTTAGAACAAATCTTAATAAATGTAATA
Source organism: Enteromius afrohamiltoni (assembly GCA_034779775.1). NCBI lineage: Eukaryota > Metazoa > Chordata > Actinopteri > Cypriniformes > Cyprinidae > Enteromius > Enteromius afrohamiltoni. Next base: position 19,628,671 of record JAUYWG010000056.1, read on the forward strand.
AAAAACAGGCAGCAGTAGCTTTTTACATTTTTAAAATCGTATCGAATAATTATTAAAGTTGTTTATATGTAGGCTAAAAGGTTATTTTCGTTTGTTTTCATGTACTTTTCTGCTGTAATGCATAGAACTGCAATAACAACATGCTAAAATAAGTGCATTTTTAAAACCATGTTTTATTGCAGAAAATATACATATATTTACATCGTATTTAAAATAGAAAATGCATAGACACCAGATCTATTCTGCATTGTGACAATCAATAATAAATAAATTAAAGTCTTTTCTAGGACCAGTCAAGCCGAGTTTTTCCATATTTCCTTCATTGGTTCTGTAATAAATATGACGCCGACTGCTGTCAGAAGCGCGGCAGAGAGTCTCTCTGTTGGTCGACAGACATAAGCACATGTTTTCCACATTCACCGTCACAACAGCGCAGATCTGATTGTAATTCCTGCTCCATGTAGTGGTTGACAAACTGTAAGTGCTCGCAACGACGTCATGACGCTCCAGAACCTTCCCTTTATAATCCGTGTGTTCGCTGTTTTTTGGTGTCGCTCTTCCAGTTCAGCTCTGACTCCATGCTCAAGGCCGAAAATCTGAAGAAAAAAAGGTGAAAGTCTTAAGAATGTACAGCACGATGCAGTTTATCTAATAATAACATGCGCTTCATTTATCAACACACCTTTTAGAGTAGACCATTAATAGTATTTGTGCATACCACAAATACCACACATATATATATATATATATATATATATATATATATATTTACAAATTATGAACTAGACTATTTTAAGTATAAAAGTAGCCTTTTTTATAGAACCAATTTTGTGAAAAAACAAAATGCACAAAGATTAATGTAGGCATAAAATGCTCTTGAGAAACACAGTTGTCAGTTAAAAGCTTGGACACTATCTTCTACGTTGCAGAATAAAAGTAAAATCATTAATACAGCACAGATTGTGAAGTACGGGAATGATTTAGTGTCGCAAATGAAAGCTTTATAGCTATTTGAGCTTCTTCTGACTATAGATTTCAGCTCTCTTTGGACGTTTATCGAAGAGCTTCATGAGGTGCATCCTGGGATGCTTTCTCAGCACGAACTACTCAAGTTCTGTTTCCAAATAAATATGCAGGGGTGCATTGGGCCATCATTATCCTGAATTAACCCTATAATATTTATCTAAAAACCCAACGTGAAACATTGAAACACGAGCTTTTAAAACGCATGTGTCCAAACTTCTGACTGCCAGACTGTGAGTACGATCCGGAGAGATTCGTGAAGTTTTGCAGCGCATACCATGCTTCAGTGAAAGCGCGCGCCAGTGCGTTAGTGGGATGTTGACATGGACCACGCGCCCTCCATTCTCCAGACGGAAAACGCGTAACTGAGTCTCTCGTGCGCCACGTAACTGCAGCTGGACATTTTGGAGTCCAGCTCGTCGCTCTGCAGGACCTGGCACAGGAAATCAATGTACCGAGCCGCGAGCTTGAGCGTCTGTATTTTGCTGAGCTTGTCCGAGGGTAGCGTGGGGATGATTTTGCGCAGCGACGCGAACGCCTCGTTTAGCGACTGAGTCCTCTGACGCTCGCGCACGTTCGCCATGACGCGCTGCGTCTGCAGGTCCTCCAGAGACTGAGGGCTGCCGCTCCCGCTGCCGCTGTTGCTGCACTTTTTGCTCCGCTTTCCAGGCGTCGGGCTGTCCGCGTCCTCGCCGCTCTTCCTGCTCTGCCGTCTTTTCCTGTTGCAGCGCTTCTGCTGTCGCCTGTCTGGCTCCTCCTCGCTGTTCCCCAGACTGTCCACTGGAGACTCCGGGGAGCTGGGCTCCTCTTGCATCGGCTCTTCTTCAAACATCACCTCTGATGTTTGGAGAACGAAAGCAATATAGTTACCCTCTGTCCGGCGGAACGGGGTCCCTTTCTCCTCTTGTGCGTCACGGAGGTGTTTCTCAAACTTGAAGGGAAGTTTGGAGGCTCTTATAGTCTGGAACGCGCAAACTTTTTGGGGTGGCCTGCGATTGGACGAGAGGCGCGGGTGACGCAAGAGGGGAGAGGCGGGAGAGGAGAGTGTTCCAAAAGGTTTGCGTTACACAAGAAACCGTTCTTCAACGCGAACATCTGAGCCAATCACATGCAGAGCTGCGTTCAAACGAAACACAACGTACGCGCCGATGACATATTCGTTCGTAAACCAATGTTGATGTTTATGGAATCCAAGTATTCTATTTGGGGATTTTAACATACTTCCAGGCATATTAAAAATGATATCAGGCCATCAGATCCATCATGTCAAAACAGTGAACGTATCAGTGCGATCCAACCAAAATACCGAAACCTTCAATATTGAAACGTCCGATGACAAATTTATGGTAGGCTGGTGATTAATTCTGATAAATGTGCTGATGAACTGATGACTTATTTAGTTTCACAGTCGTCTGCAGATGTCTGAACTGCAATGGAGAATAGACGCGAACTAGAATACAATATGTTGCCCAGAATGCATTTCTTAAAAACACACCAAACGCTACAAATAATAAAAATCGTGAAGTAATATCATAAAATACCGAAACTTTCTATACTGATTTTGGGGCTATTTTGCAAAACCCATTAGAGTGATTAATCTGTAATCATTTAAAAGAGTCTTTCAGCTGGACATGTTTCAGTGTGGTTTCTGGAAGGAGTGGAGAGACTTTGATTTGCGATCTGGAAATCTTGGACCGAAAATGCAGCTTAAACGTTTAAAATGAAGGTTTTCTTTGGTCAGCGGCGGTGCTTTGCGTTTAAAGCATTAATCATGCCGTTAATGTATTAATATGATTTACTGCCAATTTGCGCGCGGGCAGTTGTGAAGACCTGTCATTCGTCTCAGCCAGCGGGCTGCAGTCCACCTCGAGTCACTGTAAAAAAAGAAAAGAAAAGAGCGAATCTGGGTTGGCTAAGTAGACCTCTTTGTTTATTTGAACATGTTCTGAAATGCATGTCTGTGTTAGTGTTATTGCAGAGTCAGGTTTCCTTCTGCAGCGTTTTTTTACGCAGCGGGTCGCCAAGCGCAGACGACGCGCAAACTGTGTGGCCGCTTCAGTCCAACATAAACACCCAAAGCGTCTCCTTTGTCTGCACAACCTGAAGTTTCTGTACATGTTATATAACACAGCGGCATTATACATTCAAATTCAAACCACTAAAAGTCTTCTAATGTCGCAAGACCGCAGAAACGCTCCCTTTTGAGTGAAAAAAACTAAAGCTGAAAGATTCCGCGAGAGGGCGCACTGACGAAACTTATCCGAGCGTGCCATCGTGCGTAAAAGCGCAGCTCACGTCTGTGATGATGTGAGGATTCACCCAAAAAAGCATACTACTGACAGATAAATGAGTTTTATTTTCATTTATATATAAATGATCAAAATTACTTTGAATTTTCTGTTTAAAAATGCAGAGGTTAACTCAAATAGTCATTCTAGGAACCGACGCACCTGTTCTTGGTTTACCTGTAAATAGACATCCAGTGAGATCTGTCTCACTAGTCCTGACACAAACCCACATATCTACACAAAAAAATAATTTGGTGTAAAAAAACAATTTTCAGTAAAGAAAAATGGCTTGTAGCCTACATTTCACAAACTATTACACACAAACGCGGTAAAATGGGTTATATTTTGATTTACAGCTACAACTAATTTTAGAAATCCAAAATACATAAGACACACTTATATAAAATTAAAAGAAATGTTAAAGGATGATTTTATATCACCTCAAAGTCCAAAATAAATGCAACAGTTAATTTAATCGTTTTTGGAACCAACCCTATGGGAATTAAAAAAAAAAAAAAAAACACTATTAGGCTTAAAAACTTTTTGAGGTATTTTAAACTACTATATGACATTTAATTTAACTGCCCACTTGCAAAGTATGTTTGCAACACGGAATTTGACTTATATTACACAATGTCAAATAATGTCATGATGAACAATTCCTACAGAAGTCTTAAATTAAAGCACATTGCAGCTGAAAAACACTCCAAGATACGCTTTTAAAAATAAAGGTTCGTTACCTTCTCGATGGTTCTAAGAAGAATTTTTAACATCCATAACCGTTCTGTTCTACGCAACGTTCATACACACACACACACACACACACACACATAACTGTCCTTTTAAAAAGTGATCAAGGTTCTTTAGAGGAAAAAAGGTGCGAAATGGCTTTTGAAACTTTTATTTTTACAGCCTTACATAAATGCTTTTCCAATCCATATTTTAATATGATTAACTCCGGCATACAGAGCTCACGCCATTAAGGTAGGCCAAAAGTGAAATATATTTATATATTTTTCCATAGTAAACTTTAAATACCTTGATAAATGTTCATCTAAACAACGCGACTGAAACACTGACTGTAAGTTCAGTTGTTCTCGAGTATGTCCGTCATGAAGGAGATGTAAACGATGGCCAGGCGCAGAGTCTCTATCCGGGACAGTCTCTTCTCGTAGGCAAAGGTGGGGACCTTCCTGCGCAGCCGGTCGAACGCCTCGTTCAGGCTGAACATCCGTTTGCGTTCTCGGATATTCGCGGCCTGGCGCTGGACGCTGCTGATCACGCGCTTGCGCTTGGGTTTCCCGCTGCTGGCGCTCACCGGAGACGCGTAACAGTGATTCGGTCGAGCTGCTGAGATGTCGAGGTCGTGGATGGATGTCAAGTCATGATACAGTCCATCGCACTCGGTGCTTTGGGGCTCCGTTGGGGCCAGAACGGGTGAGTCTGGCATCATCTCCATGAAGTCCACATCACTGACCAAATCGAACATGGCAGGACTCAGAAATGACTTTTGCATATCCATCCCTTTAGAGCTTATGCACTGTGATTAAACAAAACATGATCAGACTGCATTGCTCTCGAAGAGGGTCCGGGTCGCGTGGAGCACCAAATCCGGTCCGATCCGTGGAGTTAGATCCTATTGGCAGCAGTCCATGACCCCGGTCCTGCTGTTTTAATATGCCTCTCAATTCCACCCTGAGTGTGTCCTCTTTTATGCTCAAAGAAGGGCACTTGAGGGACGTCTGCATGGCCTCTCCGTGCTTCTCCGGGACATCTGAAGGCCGAGGGCCCAAGGATCCTGAGAGGGGACGAGGTGCTTGACAAAGGGTCACTCGGTCTGTTTGCTCCGTTTCCCGGTGCACTGAGAGGCTAAATAATGAGACTTCTATTACTGTGAAAGACCAAATATAACATTCCCCTAGAGCACACTACACTTCCACAGCTTTTCTTTTGCAAATTAGTGCAAATAGCTGGCGGTTGCCATGGAAAAGACAAAGATTCCAACGCTCACTTACAGAAGAATCACAGTCCAACAACATCACAGCTTACATTCAGTTATGTGATCTCAGAGATATTTTTATTCATCTATCTATCGGTTATTCACTTTTTGTTTTATCCATCATTCTATTCATCCATCCATCATCCATCATACTCTCCATTTATCTAGTTTCATTCCATCACCCATCTATGCATCCAACCATCCATCCATCGTTTGTTCTGTGTATCTATCATTCATCCATATATTGTTCTACCTATTTTTGCATCCATTTATTCACCATTTTATCCATCCATCAATCCATGTTTCTATCCATTTATTCATTTTTAACTCTGCCATCCATCTGTTCTTCCTTCGTTCTATACCTCATTCATTGTTCTATCATACATCTATTGATCCATAATTTTATCCACCCATTATTATATCATCAGATTATTGTCATACCTTTTCATAATTTATTTATCCTTTGTTCTATCATCCATTAATGTATCATTAGTTCATCATCTGTCATTTTATCCATCGTTCTTTCTATCATGCATCCATCATTTTATCTTGCCTTCATTCAATCTATCTATCTATTCATCCATCCATTTATCCATCATTCTTTTTTTGTAAAGTCCTCCAGGTGTCCAGGACTCAAACTTTTGATCTCTGAACCACTAGACAGGAGTTTCTGAAGCAGCAACATTTCCACACGTCAGTGGATCAGGGGTGATGAGTGTGATGTGAAACGCTGAGGCGGAGGAGAGATGTGTGTGGGATGATGCTGGGTTTCTTGCAGTTTGTCCCAGAACACAGTCAGCGGCTGCTGATTTATGTGGTCTCAGTTCGTAAGAAACACTCATGCTGATCTGCTAAATTCAGACCGAAACCAAAATACTACATCATCATTAAAGGCTAGATGATGGTGGCATGACCTCACCGTGCCAGAGAAGATACAATCTATTTATGTTCAAATGACTTATGTTCATTCGAGAAGAAAGAATAATGCGGTCAGTACATTTAAAGAAAATGCTTTGCACATTATGCAGTGTTGTTGTGCCAATATTATTTTTCAGCCTGTGATAGGTGCTTTCATACAACAGTTTAATATAAAGAAGCTAAAACTCATATTCAGACACAAAATTGCAGGGGCTACTTTGTGTATTCTTACACTACTGATAAAAAATTGTTTGATTGCAAAATTGTATCATAATCAGAATTCTTTTGGAATCTTTGGAACAACAGTAGACCCTAAACTAAAACTAGCATGCTCTGCTGCACTCAGAATTCCAGTAATTAAGAGTTTCTGACATGATGTAACAAACTATTTAAAAGGAAGTGAGATCATATAAAAACAACAGGTTAATTGATGTAATATTGTGAGACACTCGTGCATCTGTTGTGGCATCATGAGCATTGCTGCTGAAGTTTCCAATAAGTTGTCATCTTTTAAGTTAAGAAACCAATACTTCTATTAAGCAAGGAAACACTGTTAAACAATGACCATGATTTAAACGGTAAAAAACTGTGAAAATGCGACAGTAAAAAAAAAATCCTGTAAAATTTGCATTTCAAATTTTGTTTAAATTTGATGTTTTTTACTTTGCAATAACCGTATTTCTTCTTTGTTTTCTCATATCGGTTCTGTTTATTAGGGTTGTATGTTACATCTAATGTTACATGTTTCAGTGTAATGAGTCTCATCCTGATGGTGTTTAGTGTTTGTGTGAATGACACTGAGCTCTTCTATATATGTTCATACTTAAAAGCTGCTTGGGATGGGCTTTGGTTCATCATGTGACTCTCATCATCAGCTGCATTTGATGATTATCAGTGTATTTCAAAGACAGATTTCAGTACTTTAAAAGTTTGTTATATTAACAATGAAATTACGGTATTTAACTGTAACTTTAATTAAAAACATGTTGTTCCAGATTTTTTATGGTCAAATTTGTATTTCAAATAAATGCTTGAACTCTCTATTTATTGAACAATCCTAAAAAGTAAAATGCATCAGTCGACACAAAAATATTGTGCAGCACAACTGTTTTCAACACTGATAATAATCACAAAACGTGTTTTGATCACCAAATCTGCATATTAGAATGATTTCTGAAGGACCATGTGACTGGAGTAATAATGCTAAAAAATGTAGCGTTGATGAGAGAAATAAATGACATTTTAACAAATAGTCACTCAGAAAATAAATATTTTACATTGTAATATTTCACTATTTAGTTTTTACAGAATTTCTAAACAAATAAATGCAGCCATAGTGAGCAGAAAAGTCTTCTTTAAAAAAGATAAATATCAACTAATGAGTGGTAGTGTATCTGATTGTTAAGTGACTGCTAATCATTACACGTCACATGACATAAAACGTTTTTAATTCTAATGTAAAGAACAAGCTTAACTCAAGTACCTGTGAGTTAAGAAACCTATCCTTAATCTCTCTCTCTCTCTCTCTCTCTGTGTTTTCCTGGCAGTAGGATAAACATGATGTGCACATTCCTGAGGTTGCTATGGAGATGCTGAGAAAGCACAGCTGGACCTGGAGAAAATGAGGTAATCCTGAGCCCCAGGGACTGCTGGGTAAATATTGATCTTGAATAAGAAATAAAACAAGAAATACAGTAAGAAGACAATGAGGCCGTCCGTGCTGGGCAGTTCATGTTTCCGTGTGTGAACAGTAGGTGACGGAAAGTGTTGACAGCAAAGATGATATCTGAAAAAATCTGTAGCTATAAAGTGAACCCCCTCTGCTCCACTGAAACAAACACCTGCACACAGATCACCGTAAATCCATTTACAGTAACACTTCACTCCAAAATAAACACAGTGGAAACAGACACAGTCAAGCTACAAAAATGCTTAAAAAGTACCATAATGCATTGTTTTTCTTCTGTGAATGTATCCCTTTAAATCATTGTATTAATTACATTTTAGCATTATTTATCTACTATTATAGTGTTTACTTTAATTTTGAATGAGATTTGTATATTTTTTGCTGTTGTTTTTCATTTGAAACTTTAGTTCAGTTGCAGTATTACCGTACCGCAGTATGTCATTTTTACTATTTTGATTGATTTCAATTTGCTCAATTTCCTACTAAGACAACAATTATATTTTTTATTTTATTTTTGCTTTAATTTTTTTCCAGTTTATTTTTGTTGTTGTCATTTTAGTATTTTTTCTTTTAAACAATCTACAATTTTATTAAAGTTTTATTTTGTAATTTATGTAAATCTAATGTTTATTCTTATTCTGCTTTTATTTCTGTTTCAGTTTAGTTTAAGTCATTTCAGAATTGCAACTTATTTAAAATATTACCAAAATGATATATTTTTTTATTTATATATATATTTCTATAACATGTATTTATTACAATATTTACTTATTATTTTAAATCATTTATAATTTAATTTCAGCTTTATTTCAGTTCCTGAAAACATTTGTTTGATTATTATTGGTTTAGTAATAACAACGTTAAATATGTCAGTGGCAAACAGAAAAGTCAATCTAAGTAACTCAGGGTCACACCGGTGGAGTGACTGCCACCTCACCAAAGTATGTTTTCTCAGAACAGAATCTCACAAGAGCTTTCAGTCAATATCATGCATCACAAAAGCACATGAAACCCCAACAGAGGCTATTTGAGCCCTGCAGGTGGTGTGGGGTAAAACTCAAGAGCTGCCAGATCCAGTTCTTCAGCCCAGTCCGGCCTCTATTTCCTCTCTCCCTGCTTCCCAGATCTCCAGTCCAGGATCATTTCCTCTTACTTTGTTGTCAGAAATCTCCAGACAGACTACAAAAAAATCAGCTATTACTCGAATGAGCAGAATACAAAACAAACAAGGAATGTAATCATGGCCGAGAAGAAAGAAAAAATTTCCAGAGTGGTGTTAAATGAGCAGCGGAGAGGTGAAGTTAAACACAAGACCAAACTACAGCAAGAAACAAAACAAAAGAACTGTAAACCATCCTAGAATTAAGAATAGAGTTTTATCAAAATAATTGAGGTGACTGCAAAGTGGCCTCCGTGATGTTAGGTGTTGTTCTGCCACCTTAAAGGGACAGTTCACCCACAAATGAAAATGCTGTTCATTTATGCACCCCCAAGCTGTAGGGGACCTTATTCTTCAGTAGAATGGTAAAGAAGATTTTAATTCAAACTCTGGGCCTTGGTGGTTCATAAAATGATAGTCAGTGGCTACCAGCACTTTAAGAGTCAAAAAAGCATATCAAGGAACACAAAAGTAATACCCTTGGCTCCTGATGATGTATTGAGGTCTAATGAAGCAAAACGATCGGTCTGTGCAAGAAACTGAACATTATTTACTACATTATTACCTGTAATCTGGAGCTTTAGACAAACCATTCTTCAGTGTGGAAACCGGTTCTTTTTAGTGAACTAATTGAATCAGACTGGCAGCACATCTACAACTCAATCAAAACTCACTTTCAGATGCCTAACTGTGGAGTATCTGATCCTTTAAGTAATAAACTGACTCAACGCTCCAACAGACACTGAACTAAGGAACTCGTTTGAGCCGCTTGGATTACAGGTAATAATGTTGTAAATAATGTTCAGTTTCTAGTACAGGCTGATCGTTTCACTTCATAAGACCTCAATCTTTCACCAGGAGCCAATTCACCAAAGAAACTGAAGGTTTTATGAATCTGGAAAATTTTTATCGGTTTTAAGTCCATTCACTTTCTTCTAAAGTAAAAGTATATTTATAATTAGTTTAATCGCACAAAATCACAGTAATAAGCAGCTACCAGGTGAGATCAGTAATGTGTTTTGATCAGATGTGGATGTGGTCAGGTTTGGTGTAAAGAGTCTGAACTGGTGCTTTGTTCATAATGCATTTGGGCCGCAATGAAGCGATAAATCTGAAATTGAATATGTCTCCATCCCTCCCGTGTCCCTCTGTCCTCCCTCTGTCTGCGTTCAGCTTGCTCTCTCAGCCTCTTCGTCTTCTCTGCACCTCTAAGGGTGTACTCACACTAGGCAGTTTGAACCGTGCCAGAGTGCGTTTGACCACCAAAGCGCGGTTCGTTTGACTAGTGTGAGTGCTCTGATACGTGCCCGGGTGCGGTGCGTTTAGCTGAATCCGCCTCACCATAATGACGTAAGCGCACTCCGGCACGCTTGCAGAAATCATATGTGAGTGTAGGCCAGCGGGGGAGTGGGGAGGGGGGACAATCGTACTCTGGCCCGGTTCACAACAACCATGCCTAGTGTGAGTACACCCTAAGCCAACCTTTTTAAAGGGACAGTAGCCCTAAAAAAAAAAAACAACTCTACCATTTACTCACCCTCATGTTGCTCCAAACTTGTTTCTTCGTTCTGTGCAAAAACAATGTTTTTCAGCGCAATTAAAATCAATGACGTTCTCGGGCTCTAAAACAGTAGACCGTACAACTAGTGCTCTATATTTAAAATTGTCCAAAGCTTGACGCTTTTATACTGTTAGCAAGGACGTTAAAACACTTTTCAGATGCTCAAATGATCCATCTAGAACTTCTAACAGAGTATCACGTGTTAGTGGTCAGATTAATCCTAACATTTATCTTTATGTCTTCTGAAAGGATACAGATAAATGACTTACTCTGAGATCTGGAGCTTTAAAAACAGCAAAGAAACATGAAACTGGATGTTTTAAAGGACTTGTGAGAGGTCTAGTGTGCTTCAGGACGGCTAATGATCCTCACAGGGGTGTGAGCCAAATAAAACCAGTAATACATTGACTTAAGCTCTCCCTCTCACACACACACACACTAATAGACTGAAGGACAGACAAACTATGTAGTCTATATAGCAGTTGAGAGTGAGTGTGTAGGGTGAGCACTATTATTTGCAGTTGAGTTAGTGTTAAGTGAAGTTCACTCCATGACATTGCCAACGCTGCAGCTATATTTGATGTCTTGGCCTGCAAAGCAAGCACTCTGACATTCTGATGAAGCCGAGAGGACAGTGTTGAAGTGCGTTGTGAATATGTAAAGAGCTGTGTCTGATGCCCGCGGCTCCTAAACTGAGCCGAGCAGGAATTTCCTGATCCGTCTCTGTGTGTGTGTGTGTGTGTGTTCTGGAAGCTGTGAACCCATGGGTGTTTTCTGAGATTGCATTAGTAGCTAATGCACAAAAAGCTAAGCACTTTTTTATGTTTTTCAAAATCCAGCTTCAGCAGTTTTCTATAGATTTTATTTTACTTTACTGTATTTTAAACAAATAAAGCAGCAAATTAAAACAAATCATTCTAACATTCTTAGTGTGTTTTCACCACTGTTTCTTAGTGTGAAGAATATTTTAATTCCTTTAAAGAACCATTTCATTGGTATCAACGGTTCTTTATAGAAACCAGTAAATGGATCTTAAAAACCTAACTTCATAGAACCATACAGAATTTTTTAACGTTCTCTGAGGTTCTCCAGCTGGAGGCTGAGGAGCGAGTGTGAGTGAGACGACTGTCAGACTAAACTCTCACACTGCCAATACAAAAGAGCAATAAACATGCAGACTCCTCCCACCGGCTACACACTGCCAGATTCCTCCGCCTGCTTATAAAAGACTGTTTTAGAGAAACCACACTGTTTAATATCCATGTTTTCCAACAGAAATCAGGCCTCCGTGTGAGATTTGGGGAGTTTACATGTGTGCACGCATATTTGTTAAAGTCTTTGTTTTCTTTAGTCTGCACCACAGATAGAAGTGATTCTGTCATATAGACAATTCTATGTTGTATTAAAAGCAAATCTTGCCAGTGGTGAATTACGGCTTTACTGTTTTAAAAATATATTTAAAATATGATTTAAAAATCTCATTAACCTATATTGAAAGAGAGGGGTGAACCCATAATAACATTAGAATTGAGGGTGGATACTTTTTAAAATAAGCTGTAACCAAAACTATAAACTGTAAATAAAGACTAAAACCTAGTAATAGTTCAAATATCTCAATAAAAAATGACCAAAGCACATTTAATAAAATGTAAATCAGTGGTGACAAGCAAGCTAGGAAAAAGCCGAAAAAGAAATAACTGGAAATAAATAAAAACTACAATTGCTAAAGCTGACACTAAAAGAAAAAATACATAAAACATAAATAGTAATATTAAAAACATAATAATAAAAATTAAATAAGAGCATATTACAAGAAATAAATATATATAAAATAATTATAATTCAATAAAACTTGAAGGTTTATACTGTATAGACATAAAGCCCTTCAATTAATGTATCGTGTTTGTAAAATGTGCAAAAAAAACCAACAAAAAAAATCATGCAAATTAATTTCCATAACCTCAGACTCTCTAAGAGCAGGCAACCACCCAGAACACATTATTAATGCCTTAGACCAGCCATTAGATCAACCTAGCAACCACCTAGCAACACCCACATAACAACACACAAGTTTTACTTCGGGGAAACACCTACATTTGCTTAGATTAGACTTCTTTACTGGCATAGATGTTTTCATAAACAACCTTTAACATCCGACTAATCTTACCACTCCACAAAAGTGCTTTGTAGTAGAAGGAGGCTCTTTAGATTCTTAAAATGTGTGGTACGTGGCTCTTTTAAGAGCGGTTCACTGAAAGGTTCTTTCTGGATCCCAAAATAGCTGTTCTATGACATCACAGAGAAAACATCCTTTTGGAACCTTAATTTAAGCGTACATTCTAAACATCCAAAGAGGCGGGGCTTAATACGATGATGACATAATATGCAAAAATCCATTTTTTTCTATCCAAATGAGCAGCTGATGACTATGTTGCTGCTTGCTGCATGTGTTTGGGTGGCTGCTCTCTAGGCTTTGCCACCTTCCCGCTGTTTCCCGACAAAGCCTGAAGGATGTTTGCACAGCTGGGTGACCAGAGAGAGAGAGAGACTCCAGCTACCCCAAAAATATCAACCCTTCCAATTCCCTGCTCGGCACTTGCTGTGTTTTTTCAGCGTCAGTGTAAAAGGTGCAGCTCTGCGTCTGTATTTATTTGCTCAAGAGGACGACCCAACTGTGACATAGAGTTCAGGAGAAAACCTGCTTTTTTCCTTCACAAAGATAAAACCGTCCGCTATTTTTGTTTCCATTACTAGTCTTTATTTTACTTGAGCTGCAGTTTCTTCGTCTTCCAAGAATGAAATCAGTGTCTTTGTAAGTCTTGATATATCATGGTGTGACTCTCTGAATAGGTCGGGGATATATCCTGACAAAGACACATCGTGCAGGGACCAAAGTTTTGATTGGAAAAAAAAAATCAAATGCATTTGATTACAATTTAGGCTCCGCCTTTAAAGATCTCCTGCAATATTATTTATGCAATAGGAAGTCATAATTTTTCAGTTACGTATGTTTTGACTGGAATAAATTGGACATGCTGGACAATGTGTTTTTCACTTGCACTAGTACAAATAATGCACATTTTTGTGTAATTTATGAAATACAGCAGTGAATGGGTGCCGTCAGAATAAGAGTCCAAACAGCTGATAAACACCACTCCAGTCCATTAGTTAAGATCTGGAGAAGAAAAAACTCGGAAGAAACCAATCTATCATTAAGACTCATCATTAAGTTGAAAATGTGTTTATAATCCATAATAACAGCAAAAATAATAACATTTTTGCTGTTTCTCATCAAAATCCACCTATGTACTGTATGTGTTTTGTACTGTTTTGGTCTGTAAACAATGCTTGATCTGTGCAGATTTCTCTCTTGATTCAGCCTAGAGATATTTGTCACTGGAGAAAGCAATAGTTTATGGCCATTTGTTTCTTACAAACACACAGTTTTTTAACTGGAGTGGATTATTGTGGTGCATTTATCAGCTGTTTGGACTCTCATTCTGACGGCACCTATTCACTGCTGTGAGTGATGGAATGAAAAATCTATCATCTACATGTGCCTAAAAATGTACATTTTCAGGTGAAGTATTCCTTTAAAGATTAGTTATGGCAAACGAAACAGTCCATAATATTATAATTTGCTTCCTACATACATCCTAACCAACTTGAGTCACATGACCCAGTTTGGCAGCCATTTTGGTTCACAGTTTCCGTGTTTTCACTGGATATCGTGGAAAGCAGTAAAGTACCTTGCTGTTGTGGTGGCGGTGGGCTGTCCGACTCGAAGCCTGAGGTCAGTTTGGGGCTTTCAGCACCTCTGCAGCTCTCTGGATCCGTTCGGCAAGGAGCTGCAGGAAAAATCCCAAACAGATGTTGTTCATAAAACATGACTTTTCAATTACTCACCCCCCTTCGGAGCGCACCGCATGCACACGGCTCTGAACGCAACCCAACACGGCCCTGCTAATGCTCAGGAAATATTACATCACTGAAAACTAAACTGGTGGGTGTAAATATATTTTTGTGACCAGTTAACAAACTTAAGACTCCAAATCCTCCCAGAATTCCCCGCTTGACTAATGTCCACTCTGGTTCCCTTCCTGCTGGCCGGAAAAACAGTGGGAAATACCCAATATTACAAACAAAATACCTCACATTTAATGTAATCTAATTAGGTGGTGACAAGCAAGCAGGCCAATTATCGTTAACTAAAAGTATTAAAACATTTTATTAACTAAAATAAAGTTGAAATGAAATAAAACATAAAAACTACACTATTTTATTTTTATTGCTGCCTTGGCATTTAGAACTAAAATAAGCTTAAACAATAATATTGCTAAGTGGAATAGAAAAAAACTTTAATTAAACTAAAACTAAAATAAAAATACATAAAACCCACACACAAATCACAGAAAAAAATGAAAAACGAAAACATAAAAATATATGAAAATTGTGTTTGTTATATTTTAAATATAAAAAAAAAATATAATACTAAAAACTACATCAAAATAACAATGTGAGAAATATATGAAAACCAACTGAATAAAACATTCTGGAGAGAGATTTTCAAAAGTAGCTGTGCATGCTGATTTTTGAAATGTATTTTATTTACATATTTTCCATCATGTCTGTGCAAAATTTGCATGAATTTTTAAATAAATGGGCAAGTTTATTTACTACAAATGCTATTGAAATTTAAATCTTAATCTCTTAGACTCTTATGGGAAAGGCTTCTAAAAATGCGCCTGGACTACTTTTTTCCTCAATTAACACTCCTCAAAACGTCCTTGGCTTGCAATACACAACTAAACCAAAGCATGGAAAAACCCCCACGCAAACAAGTGCAGAAGATCAGCCTCGCCTCTGGAGGACCTGGAGCTCGAAGCCGAGATATTTACAAGCAGTTCATAACAAATCAAAGCGCTCTTCGTTTCATGTGTCGTTTTAAGTCTTTTGGCACATCGGCGCGCAGTTTGTTGAATTTCTCCCCAGATATCGTCCTGTCGGTCGGAGAGCCTGAGAGTTTGGCACGCCGCTCCAACTGAGACGTCAAAGCGCTCTCCATCATCTCTGGAAAACCTCCGGGACTTTATTTAGAGGCCGAGAGCCCAGATCCTTCTGAATGAGCGACAGCCGAGCCGGGCTTTGTTTTGTCAAGAGCAGAACATGCTTGGATGGAGCGGACGAGGGAGCGATATTTTGCAGAGAGCTACGAAAGACAACACTGCCGCACTTCTACTTTTCCCAGCCGCTTCACTTCAGATTCTTGCCAGCTTTGTCAGGCACTGGTGGCCCACGAGAAATGTTGTTTTTGGACTCACTCCGCGGCCTTCGAACGCTCAACCTACGCCGCTCCACTGCCAACATAAACCCCCATAGCCACAGCCCTCACACTGCTGACGGGCAGAAATTAATCGTGAAGGACGAACATGGGGCAATTTATCAATGGCCGCTCTAATGCGTGGGCTGTGGTGCATCATGGGAGACATGCCACTGGGAAAAGAGACTTAGCAAGCGCGCAAAAGAGAGCGAGAGTTTCT
The DNA here is from genome assembly GCA_034779775.1 of Enteromius afrohamiltoni. NCBI lineage: Eukaryota > Metazoa > Chordata > Actinopteri > Cypriniformes > Cyprinidae > Enteromius > Enteromius afrohamiltoni. Next base: position 19,644,846 of record JAUYWG010000056.1, read on the forward strand.
ATCTTCACACTCGTATCCAAGGCATGGGAAAGATCTGTCTTACGGACTTGTAAATACCACTAACTGATCTCAGTGGCCGTGTAAACTGCTGCCTGGAGCTACATCCCAGAATAATCGCCAACAAACATCAGTAAACAAAGAAGGTTCTCAAGAATACAACACACTGAGAACTGAAAGCACACAAATAATCAAAACAGAAAGGCTTGAGTCTCCAGGCTGCTGCTGCAGGTGGCGTCTGGAGGCGGAGCAGCTCCGCCCACATACATTTGACTCCGCCCTTCTGATATTTTCACTCCCTTGATGACGCAATCAAGGGCTCACGGTTTGGATAGTTAGCATGGGTCAGTTAACCCGTACTGGCAGATGTAAAAACTGCAAAACTAGGCTGTCAAAATGCACGTTTAGCCACTGAGCAGCCTGACACAACACATGAAGCACTCTGTGCTGTATTTGATGTCAAAAATCAGAAAAGTCTATAGTTTTAAAGAAAAAAAAAAAAACATAATAAATATCTATAAATACAAATATCTATATATATTAGGGCTGTCAAAAAAATAACTGCATCCAAAATAAAACTGTGTAAATTTATTTTGTATATATAAATACAGAGTATATATTTGCAAAATATTATATATACTTACATTTATATTTACATTCTTATATTTTATATTATATTAAAATATATTTAATATTTAATAAATATATATATTTTTCTTACATATATATACATGCATGTGTTTGTATATATATATGTGTGTGTGTGTGTTTAAAATACATAATAAAAAAAGAACCATATATAAGAATAAAATATAAAACATTCTGTTTTTCAGTTTGGATATTTTATAAATACACATATCATAACAAAGGAATGTTATGTTAAATTCAATCTTATATCCAAACAAGCAATGTAATATATCTTAAAGGAATAGTTCACCTGTATAATTTTTGTTCTGCCGAAACACAAAAAGTTTGTAACCAGGCTGTTTTGGGTCACTATCGACTTCCATAGTATTTTCTTTCCTACTATAGTCAATGGTGACCAAAACAGCCTGGTTACAAACTTTCTTCAAAACATCTTCCTTTGTGTTTCGGCAGAACAAAAACATTCACACAGGTTTGGAACTACTCCAGAGTCAGTAAATGATGATAGAATTTTCATTTTTGGGTGAACTATTTCTTTAATTGATCAGCTACAATAGAACAACACAAAAGCTTGACCCCGTCAGTACCTGTAGAAACTGTACCCAAACTCAGACCCACAACCACACGTCTGGCAGGAAAACAGCCCGGCACTCACCCACCGCAACTTACTGAAATATTAGAGTAAGATGCTGTGGTTTGAACGGAGCGACCACAGGCTGAGCTCAGATTCAGTGTGAACACAGACTCGTTAAACTGTGCTGTATCAAACACATGCATGCATTTTGTAAAACACGCTGGGAGTGACTTGTTTACCTTTTGGCTCTTGGGTGGAAGTTTGGGTGTCACCTCATGAAACATTTTATCACCTGACATTCTCCTGTTTTTATAAGATACAAGCAAATGCTCTCATTAAAGTCTTTTTCACAAGTGCATATAAAAAAAAAGCAGAAAAACACCACGCTGTCTCTGAGTCTGTTTGAAGCTCACCGTCCCTTTTGTCTGAGAGTCCACGTCCTGCGCAGAGAGCGGAAATATGCCTGTATCTGACACTTCCTACACAGGTGTACAAAACCTGCCCCTGACCCTCGTTTCTTCTGCCTAGAAAACACATAAAATGTCGGGCGTTTCAACACCGGCTGAAACAGGCTTTGGAAAGAGGGCCAAAAAAAAGGTATTAGAAGTGCAGAGGAGAGTTTTCCGTTGTAAATTCTGAGGGGGGCCGAGGTACAATTCAGGCCAGAGCGTTTGACGACTCTGAGAGCGGCGGAGAAAGACTTCAGCTGTGTTTGGCACCGAAACCTCGAGACAACCGTTAAAAGATGAAAGACAGCTCAGGACTCGGTGCCTATAAAAGCGATTTGTTGCTGTCTGTGGCTTCAGTGATGGGCACGACACTCTGCTGCTAGAACACAAACTGATCGACGTGAAATAATCAGAAACAATACAGTCCTGACAAGATTCTCTGACAAGATCTGCCAAATCTAACTATTGGAAAACGTTAACTAGGGAAAAGTTGAAAGCTACATGACATACAACAGTAGTCTTATGTGAGTTATCTGTGCCATTGCTGCAAAGCAAGAAAACAATTGTTATATATATATATTTATTTGCTTTTCTCAAATAATTGTTTTCGTGAAACAATTTCTATCATTTTCAATGGCATAGTAAAAAGTAGACTTGATGGTAATAATGCTGCTTTTCAAATGTCACCATTGGAAAATTATTAAGTACCGAAAAAAAAAGTTTAAATGCTGCATCACATAAAAGGCTAAAATAACCTATAATATTCTTAGTCTTACTTGATCCATGTAAGTCCCAGTTCATGAAAGAAAGTAAAATAATATTGAATATTAAAATATATATAAATAAATAGTTTTGTTCCTTGTTATTTTGCATGAATAATCTGTGCATTTCCCTTTAAATAAATACAAACATAAATACATGCATACATAAAAATATTATTATTATATAAAAAAAGAGAGATATTTATATACTTCTCAATACATGTAAAAAAAACCCCCGTCTCAACAACTCTCAAATGAATGCCAGTGGTAACGCTGCATTTTCAAATCTAAAAACAAGAAAATAACTGAACTACTGGGCAATAACACATGTAAAGAAGCCTAAAAATAGCTCTAAATATTCTTGCGTGATTCAGCAGGCAAGGCCAAACAACCAAACAAACAATTGCTATTTAAAACAAATATAAAACACATTTAAATAAATGCATGTTATTTTAAATATATATTTTTAAAATAGAACTATTGGAAAATGAGTTAAAGTGCCTGGTCTTATTTTGCATGACATCTGTGCATGTCATTGCTGTCAAAAAATAAAAATAATAATAATAATTATAATATATATAAAATTAAAATAAAAGTATATATAATTATATATTAAGTACATATAATTATTATTAAACATTAAAATGTAAATAAAAAAATAAACATTTTTAAAAAGTAGACTAAATGTCTTGCCAATGGTAAAAAAAAATGGTACTAAAAAAAAAAGAAAAGGTTTAAATGGTGCATCACACAAAACACTAGCCAAAAAATAGCCTAAATATTCTAAATCTTATTTAATTATTCAGTGCATGTCATGCTTGGATGATGTAAACAAATAAATCACTATCAAACAATGAATAAATGGCTATTTAATATATATATATATATATATATATATATATAAAGCATGTTTTATACGCATACCATTGCGAAAAATAAAAATTATAATTTAAAGTATAAAAATTAAATAATAATAAAAAAATAAAAAAATAAATAATATTAATAAATAAACATAAATATATATTAATTTAAAGATAAATTAATAATATTATTAAACTGACCCAAAATATAAATAATTCCAGTTCTCATAGATTAAATCACATCTTTCCCTGCATCACCCTGAATTACAGTCACATTACTGAAGTAAAATGGGTTGTTAATATCATTCAATGCAGCTAAAGAGCATTCAAATCAGAAATACATCATCAGGGCACTGGCAGACACATGCTGGTGTGATGATGCACTAGATTAACTCGTTTGGGAATACAGGGCCAGAGACCAAGATGAGAGTCAGGGTGGAGGGACTCGTTTTACAGAGCCACAGGGCAAAGTCTGGAGAGTCTATCACACACACACACACCTGCGGCTCTGAGCGTCTGCTGCTGTCATTACGGGTCATGTGAGGTCAGGGAGTGTCTCTGCCAGCGTGCCAGCCGTCAAATAATCACAGCCTGTGTCCATGTGCCCCGCTTCACTCGTCACACCATATAATTATTCATATAAAAACAACCACAGCAGTATAAACACAAAAACCTGCAATATCTGAGGGCACCGCAAGAATCCAGAAAATCCCGTGCAACGCCACATATAGCCGCAGCTAGAGAAACACACACATTCAACACTTACCAGCCACTGGAGAGATGCTCCAGAAACACTGCATAACATTACAGAACGGTGGCATGCTGTTATTCAGGCCAGACCACTGCCACTGAGCACGCTGAGCGTCTGCAGCAGAGGCGAGGAGGTCACGACCCCGCAGAGGTCAGAGGGCGATTGGTGGCACTGTGACATCATCTTTATTTTCCATTTGCATCTCGTTTTTATGAGTGCATTATTTTCATTATTGTACAGAGTGGTCTTTGAGTTGCATGTTGATGTGTTGTTGCTAGGGTGTCTTCAGCGGTTGCTGGGTGGTTTCTAGCAGGCACGTGGAGAATGAGTCCACTCTCGAGTGATTTTCTGGTCTTGTAAATATGGATCCGGTCCCACCTTCATTTATGTGTGAAACACAAGCAGTGCAGGGCTTGCACACCGTCCTGTTAAAAATAAGATCTTTCAATAAAATAAACAACCAACAGTTTAAAGTGTCGAAACAAAACAAAAACAAACAACCAAAAGAAAAAAACAGTAACAGCTTAAACTGGCAAAATAACATACAGCTTAAAGTGGCATAATAGTTTGCTAGTCTGTTTTAAAATAAAATAAAAACAAAATAAAACAACTGGCATTAATAGGTTTGATAGTTTAAATAGAATAGTCTATTTTAACTAAATAAAATAAAAAAAAAACATAAGTAAACAATCAATAGAAAAAAAACAATCTTTTCTATTGTTAAATTAAAAACAAAACAAACAATCAGCTTAAATTGGCCTAAAATGTGATGGTCTACTTTATAACAAGTCTTACAAGTGTCATAAAATAAAATAAAATAATAAAATAAAATAAAAATAAAACCTTAAAAAGGCATAAATAGGTTTGATGTCTATTGTAACAAAATAAAATAAAATAATAAACAGAAGTAAACAATCAATCAGTAGCTAAAACCTAATGGTTTTAAATGGTTTGCATTTTTTGCATTGTAATAATTACAACTAATTTCCAAAATTGTCCTAAAATGGTTTGCTGGATCTGGATCTTCCAGTTTGACCATCTAACAAGTGTCCAAAACAGGATAATTAAAAAAAAAAAAACAGGATAATTCAATATTTTAGTTTAGGAGATCTCTCTTTTTAGTTTGAAACCTGAAGGTTGGTCTAAAAGCTGCTGATCGGAGGCTGAAAGGTTGGTTTATTGGGCACCATTGCGGGGCCGGTTCTCCCAGGAGCCTCTTTCTCAGCGTGACGTCTCCGTCTAGGGGCCGCAGTGCTGGGCTGGAAGAGAGATGGAGAAAACAGAGATGTGTGAGCAAAATCTGTCATCCAAACAACTCACACACACATACACACTTTGACTCTGTGTTTTAACCCTTACTGCTGAGAGGTTAAACTAATACAGCCATGCATCATGTAAACATAAAACTTTTCTCATCTTAAACTCCTAAAGTGAAATAAAAATACACGTACAAGTCAAAAGAAATGGACATACAGTAAGAGTATAAGGCTATCAACTGAATTAGAAAAGCAGCTCAGCTCATTTGTTTTCTGGTGTCTTTTTCTCAGGAGAAACAAATGTCTCCATTTACTCTTTATTTAATCTTATCGCAGTCTTAGGGAAACCAATGAGTTGTAGATATTCTTTCCTGTGGATCTGAATGAGTGTTTGTCATGTTAACAGGAATCTACAAGCTACACATACTACAAATACAGCTGAATGCACTGCTCCTATACAGGCCGTGTAACACAGAAGGGAACATCCCGAGTGTTTTGCGCTGTCACAGTAAATCATCTCTAATGAATGAATGGTTGAACAGCCCTTCGGCCCGGTGTATATCTGCACGAGAGGAGTGCCGTAGATCCCCGAGCCCCAGAGAGTCCTGGAATTCTGAGCAGAACGGATAAATCTCACACTCCTCCAGACCTGCTCGCGTTTCTGCTCACCTCCAGAGAAAAACACCCACAGGCCAGAGCAAAAACAATGCACTAACACTGCCCTCTGAGCCATTTGACAGCCTTATTTTTTATATTTTCAATGCACTTTTATGTCATTCATTGCTTAGCAGTTTTGATTAAAAGAACACTTTACTAACATCCTGGCAACTGCATCACAGCATCCATATCATATTGACTTGGCAGCACTAGAAAAGTTTAAGATTGCTTAGAATCATTCTGAACACCTTAGCAACTGCATAGCGACACCCTAGCAACCACTATAGCATATTATAGAGACTTTGTAAATTAAGGTTTTGTATTCACCTCTTAGAAACTGCATAGCAACACCTTGGCAACCACACTAGCAGCATAGCAACCATATTATAACATGATATATATTATCACGATTGCTTGGAATCATTTAGAACCCCTTAGCAACTGCATAGCGACACACTGACCCTAGTGATCACTATAGCAGCGTAAGAGCCATATGATAGACTCTGCATAAATAGAACAACTCAAGATTATTAGGAATTATATCATATCATATTCATAACATATCAAATTGACTTGCCAACACTGGAAAAACCTTAGGATTGCTTGGAATCATTCATAACACCTTAGCAACCCCCTGGCAATCATTCAGCATGTCACAAAGACCACCAGAACACCTTCTTGGAATCACCTTGACAACTGCATAGCAACACCATGGCAACCACTCTATCGTTTTAGCCACCATGTCATAGACAGTTGCCACCACTGGTACACCTTAAGATTGCATAAAATCACTCAGAATACAATAGTAACTGCATAGCAACACCTTCGAACCCCCCCCAGCATCATGGAAACCATATTATAGATACTTGGCATCATTGCGACACCTCTGTCACAAGCAGAATCAAAATACATCAGCAACACCCTGAAACCACTCTAGCATCACAGCAACCCATTTTTAAGGAGAAGACCCTCATACATTATTTGTAAAATGCATAAAAATCTAGGTACTGCATTAAAAGGCTGTGCATCAGCACTATATGGAGCACTTGACACAATTAAGCTTTGTCTAGACGACTTTAAAACTATCAAATTCCTGCAGATTAGAAGCCCCAATTAATCTAGTAGAGTTGGCAGAGGTACAGGAGACAGAGACGGGACTCTAAAACTGTGGCCGGGCCCTTGTGTGGAGAAAAACATGCACTAAAGCTGCACTGGAGAAGGAGGGAGATGTCAATAAATGTTATACCAAAAAAGCACTTTAAGACAAAATACAGCTCAGTCACGTCTCTCTCTCTCTCTCTATTTATTTGTGTCATCACTCAAGAGTGACTGTGGTAGGTACAGCACAGGAGGATATTGCTGTAAGGTTATATGCAGGGTTATTTTGAAATGACACACAGTGGTTTTCACACCAGCGGGAAGACTGTCACACACACACACACACACACCTGGGTGGGCTGATGGCAGGTAATGCCCTGTGTCACTGCGGCAGAAACCCCAGGAGATGAGATCTGGGCAGTGTGTCATAGAAACCAAACACAACCATGCTAAATGTGAGGATATAACAGCAGCGATGAGTTCACAAAGATAAGCAAAAGAAATGAGCGCAGAGAATTCTTTCCCCTCGTGTTGTTCCAAAGCCACATGAGATGGAGAAATATTAAAGAATCTTCATGCTGCTCTGAAAAAAAAAACACACACAGTGAATGGTGGCAAATAACTAAATGAAATCAAATTAGGAAATACTCCAGTATATACAACTGACTCATGCAGTATGTTCCAAGACTTCTTGGAAAATCGACATGCCAGTTTCATTATGCAGAAGTGCAAATGAAATAAATTAAACAACATAAATATATATAATATAAACAGAAGTAGTCCAATAAATAGTCCAATTGACTCATTCTGTATAAATCAATTCTTCTTGGAAAAGCAGCATGCCAGTTTCAACATGCAGCAAGGTAAATTATAACATCAAATAATATATAAATGAAATTACTTACATTTTAATAAAAATCTATTTATTTTCTTATATAAATATAATCAAATGAATAGTAAAAGAAACTGAGGTGGCATTATACTACATATATATATATATATAAATAGTAATACAGCTCAGTTGACTCGTGCAGTATAATCCAATGACAAGCCAGTTTTGTAAAAATAAAATAAAACAAAAATTATATAAATAGAATAAGCTAAATAGTGTAATCCAATAAATCCAATAAATAGGCCTATCAAAAATATCAGTGTCTAAATGTTGCAATTTTTTTATGTGCTGCCAAAACATTTTTTTATCTTAGTAACTAGTACAGAAATAATAGAATAATTGTGATATTGCGTCTGAAAGTGCTAAAGAGTATAATAAAAGTAGACATAAATGTATTTTTTTTTGTCTCTGAGACGTTCACATGTGTGTGCTACAGCACATTTACGCCCTCTTGTGAACTGCCCAGGGTTGCCAACCAAGAAGTTTTGTTGCTACATTCAGAAACGTAGCAACCTTTTCCTCCAGAAGCATTATTTGGCAACTTTTAGCAATTTTTAAAAGTGACTCAAATGATAAAAAGGCACACATTTACCAGAAGAAAAGAGGAAACCAAAGATGTCATATTTGCAAATGTTGAATAAAAATAATAATTGAATAATTGTTCATTTATTATATACTTTGTAAGCAGTTTGTACCTACACTGTAAAGAAAATATCAAGAAAAAAATGGAAAAGGTACTAATACATTTTCAGGACATGATCTGTTATCCATTACTTGTTATATGAAAACACAAAATACAATGAGACATTAAAAACGCAGATAAACTTGAAAACATCAACATTTTTTTTTTTTTTTTGTAATATGAAGCAAAGGATAGTGTTATAAACGTATTCTGTATTGGCCAAAGAAGTCAAGATGTCCACATCAGAAGAAATTCACAAAAGTGATTTTATGTCCATAGAAAAATGTAATGCATTAAATGTATGCAAAGTTCAAACAACATACTTTTCTGACTTTTACATATTAAAATATATAGAAAAGAATAAATTGGGAGTTAAAAAAAGATCAAACCTAGTTTAGTCAGAAATTAAAATAAATGTAACATGCAACTAATAAGTATTTGGGGTGAAAGTAGATCATGTTTTAATGTGTCATTCATTTATTTTTGTTGTAAATATGTCTGACATGATTGTTATATATATATATATATATATATATATACGTATAAAAAGCTTCTAGGATTCACAATGCTTATCCATTAAATGCATCATCACAGTCTTATAATAGACACAGAACATTGTAGTGATTGGTGTAGTCGTTGTTGATGTGAACGGACCTTTTAGGGTTAAAAAGAAAAAAAATAAAGTAGGAAAAGTGATGGGGGATTTACCATTAGTATAGTACCACTAAAATGCTACCCAAATAAGAACAATATCTACAATATTCTTGTCCACTCTAATGCACAGTTAACCAGTGTTTTAAACAAATGAAGAAAGCTCAAAAATCTCCTGAAACTGTTACGTTTTCTCAACTTTTGATTTTAACAGTGTATGGTAGTTCTGCAGTTTTGTCACCCAAGTTAGATGTTTGGTAAACAAAGCATCCTGGACTCTATCTTTGGGGAAATCCAAGTGTCAAAGTATGTAAGTAAAAAAGCAGAGGTGCCAACAGGCCAATAAATTTCCAAGAAATGCCTTTGAAATAGCCATAAAAAGATTTCATGGATGTCAGTGACCCCTTTGATATGATTCAATCCCACTGTTTAAGCCAAGATACTGGTCAGTGTTGGGCGAGCGGGTCAGGCTGTTAGAACGCTTAAGTGTTTTTTTTCTTCTGTCTCTTTCTTTTACAACTTTCCAGTGCTGGGAGCTTGGAAAGTCAGAGCAGAACTGCTTACTAATCACTAATTAGTGCGGGAGGAGGTGGGTCCGGGGGGCCCGTGAGGTGTGTCAGAGCGTCTGGACCCACACGTCACAACCCACGACCATTTCCCATAAATCCCTGCTGCTTTCATGTGTGTGGTTCAAAGCCCATCCGCCTGGAAAGTTTGACACAGGATCCGTGGGGAGAGCCAGAGCCAATTAGTGCATTCATCCCCGCGGCAGAGGGTGAATACCAGCAAATACGGCTTCTCTAGAACCCATCCACAACGGCACGGCGGTCCAAATCCTCTCCACCCATCGCAGCTCATCTCTCTCCTCAGCAGATGCACATAAATCTCAGCTGCAGGCGTCTCATCTGTCTTATGTCACTCGTGTTGGCAGCAGCCTGTCTCTGAGATCCACCGGCTATAAACTCAGGAACATTAAACACTGAGCACAGAGTCATACAGATAAATTATGTGAAACTGTTAAATGCTTAAGAGGTGCTGTGGCGAACCACCATGCGAAAAAATGCACTTTAATGGAGGAAAAAAAAAGTGCCAGCCACATAATATGGAAAAAACTGCACTAAATATGCACAATTAACAATAATATTAATAATAATTATTATCAACCTAATATTTGTCCCCAATAGTCCATTGTTACAATTGCCATGTAACAATTATTGTGAAATAGTTGAAATAGTTGTTCTGTTATCAGTAAAATATGACACTCTTATCAGCCAATCAGATTCGAGGACCAGAAAGAGTCGTTGTGTGTATATATCAGCGTGTGTGTACACAAACACACACACACACACAAAATAGTTCTATTTTAAATAAATACTGTTCATTTGACATTTCACTTCAGCTAAGAATCCTGAAAATAAAAACGGCATCACTGTTTCCGCTAAAATATTAATCAGTGCATTTGCATTCAATATTGATACTAAAAAAAATTAATTATATTACAATAAATTACACTAAAACAACTCCATCCTCATGTGCCTAACTGCTTTTATAAAACATAAAACTACTTGTATGTTCATTTTTAATAATAATTACAAAAAACAATTGTATTCAGGTGATATAGATCACAAACAGAGGGTTTACGGTCCTGCAAAATGTGGGCCTGCTGAAGGCCAAAATAAAACAATATTTGAGAACAAACAGCTCAAATGGCCTAATCTGGCAACATTATGTTAAAACAGAAGAAGAGAGATTGGAAAATATTATTCTCTAAAGCTTTTCCCTTATTCACACACTCACAGCGTTAGTAATGCTTTAAATGTTAAATATGAGCCAGCTGTAGGACTTCGGGTGGAGCAGAGAGGATTCTAATGACTGCGGTTCACTCGTAACAAACAACCTATTAGCAGCATTTTGCCACAAATCAACAGTCAGGAGGATTCTAAAGACTTGTATCACTCTGAAGGATGAGCTCACTTCCTGTGGCAGGTCGTTTTAACATTTAATCTTAAAATGTACGCTTTACTATTTTAGGAAAGGAAGGGACATGACAAGCGGCCAGGTATGGTTTCCCATACTAGGAATTAGTGCTCTGCATTTAACCCATCCAAGCGCACACACACACAGCAGTGAGAAGAATGGTGCCTTGCTCAAGGGTCTCACCTCAGTCGTGGTACTGAAGGTGGAGAGAGCACTGGTCATTCACTCCCACCCCCTACAATCCCTGCCGGACCTGGGACTAGAAACCAAGACCTTTGGGTCGACTCTCTATCCATTAGGCCACGACTGCTACCAGTGTTAGAGCTTATTTTTTTTAGGTATGAGTGCTTTTGTTACTAGTAACCTTTTAAAAATAGTAGTACTTCTAGATACTAGTTCTTATTTTTGAGATCCACATACTCATTTAATATAACTACTCAATAAACACTGGTACTTATTTCAATAGTAACTATTGTAGTCACTAACACTAGTCACTAGTGAATTTTATGAAAATCGGTCAGATATCAACTATTCATTTCCGATGTACGCCAAAATGATGATTATATTTTTATAATAAGTACTATCTAATGAATATACTAGTATTTAAGGAATGCGCCAATATTATATTTAATAATTACCATTGTTTAATGATTTATTACCAGTGCCTATTTAATAAGTACAAGTATCTAAGTGATGAGTACAGGTTCCTAATAATAAGAACTAGTATCTAATAAAGAATTACTCATTTAAAAGGCAGCCTACTAGTACCTAAAGAATAAGCACTAAAAGCTAAATACCAAGCCATAAGTCCCTCATGGAATAGATACAGCCTAAAAATAATAAGTATTATAAGTAGTATTTTTAAATAAGTAGTAGCATTAGTATACTAGTTTAATATATTTAATGTTAAAGTGGCTTGCCATACACTTCCTTTATGAGGACGCCCTCTATAAACCAACATCAGAGACAAACGGACGACCTCCAAGCTCGGGATAAACAAAGTGACTGAATGTTTTTGCTAGAATGACTTTGAATTAAAAACCACACTCAAGTGGCGTTAAACACAAGCCCCTTTCAAAACAGCACCATCTCCATGGAGACACACGACCGATGAGTGTTATCCAATGGGACTTTGGTTAAATGCTAAAACCTCAGGCGTTTGGGAATACAGTTTAGTCTAGGCAAACTGCGATGAGTCAGCCGTTCCCGACAGGTACTAAATGACCTAGAGATCTGAGCTGAGGGTAAAGCCCGTCGTGAGTCTGATCTGACAGGGTTGCTGCAACACAGCCAATTCGTATGTATTCCTACGAGGTGCCAAATTCGTACAACCTCACTCGTACGATTTGTCTAAAACCCCATGACGGGTAGGTTTAGGGGCAGGGTTAGGTCATTCGTAACTTGGCAACTTGTAAAGTACGTACGATTTAAAAGTGAGATGGGTCAGATTTATAACGGCACGGTCTTGTTATGTCAATTAATTAACAAAGCTGAGAGACAGGAAATAAGGATATCTGCCAGGAAATTAAAAACTGGAGACAATATAAAGACTGGAGACGATATAAAGTGGGAGCAAAAAAGAAGAATATCATGCGTGTTTTGGCAGCACTTCAGTACGGTCTGTGGGTTTATTTATGGCGCGAAAGCGATCGCTGTAAAAATAAACATAGCCTATGGCTCCGTTCCAAAAACGAATGAGCTGCCTTGCTGTCTACTTAGGGGGCCTCATTTCTATAGAAGGCAGCATTCTAACTGAAATGAAACCCTAATAAGGGACAGTTTGGAACACACTACCTAGGCAACCACTTATGCGTCATACAAATAGCACTCCTAACAAGAACACAAGAAACAATTTCAGCAATAAGATAATAATGTGCAAATACTGTATTATTTTTGTTTTCTTTTGCGCAAAACTTAAGTTTAGTCACTGTCACATGGACTATTGTACCGATGTTTTTACTACGTTTCTGGGATCATTTCAGTTGTGTTGCTGTCTATGGAGGGACAGATAGCTCTCTGATATCATCAAAAAATATCTTCATTATATAGATTGCTTTAAAATTTCTCAAAGATCCATATTAAAAACAGCGCTTTAGAAATCACTCTGTTCTGTGTACTTCCCCTTTAAATCTTCGTGACCTCTGCTGACCCCGCCCCTCTGGTATTCATAGTGAAACTTGCTAATTAGCACATTATTAGGAAAGGCGATTTGCAAATATCCATTAAAAGACATTATCCTCACTGCTTCTGTAGGCGAGGATGGATCTAAATAATGGATTTAAATTAATATACTTGTATATAATATAAAATATAAGAATATAAAATACTGTGTGTGTGTGTATGTATTTATAAAAATACTGTGTGTGTGCGTATGTAAATATACAGAGTAGAGCACACATACATATATTATGTGAAGAAAATGTTTACGCAACTTTTATTTTGGATGCGATTAATCATTTAACAGCACTGGTTACTTGTAATGCCTTACCCCCAACACTGTTTAGGAGTTACGAAGTGGAACAATGTTTCCTCAGATAATATCATGAATGGTATCAGATGATTACTATGGCAATCTAAGTCATATTTTGGATTGGTTGGACAAACAGGTGGCGAATCGCTGCCCATTGGTTTAGTGTGACATTTACTTACAGACACAGTGAATATCAGAGCTTGGGTTTGTCTCATACCCCGTATAACCTCAAAAAGATATCATTCTTATCAGAGGTGAAGGCCTAATAAAACCGACAAAATGTCATTTTCTCTCCCCCGCCCCAATCCACAGCACTCCCAGTGATGGAAAAACTAAGAGAACAATTCGAACTATGAGTGCGTCTGGCCACGATCCGACCCAAAACCTCCCACGGAGCTCCCAGGATCCTTCAGGACGAGAGATCCAACTCCCCTCGAGCCGTCAAAGAGACTCGCTTTGTCTAGTCGAACAAAAGGGGCAAAAGAAAAGCAGAATGTATCAGTCTGGACATAATCCCAGCTGACTTGAACCTGAATGGAGTCCAGGTTGAGATGTTTCCCTCACACCCTGCCGGGACGCCGGACTCTGGACGAGGACCTCAGAAACCTGCAGCGGCGCTCTGTGATTTACTGTAAAGATGCTCATGCATATTTCTCATAACACACAGTTACTCACGCAGGAGGAGCGCTTTCCCACACACACCTTGAGGTTTGGGATTGCAGGATGGGTTCCCAGCAGTCCTGGACGTTACAGGAATCGAGCGGGGCGCTGGCATCTTTCTCCCGCAGACGTGCTTTGGCTGTTCAGCAGTACCTGAGAAGAAAAACACAGGTCAAAGGTTCAGTGACATGTAAGAATGTCTGAGAAAACGCAACATCCAAAAATATGCATGAAATGAAATCTTTGTTTTCATGTGGTTTGGTGAAAGCTTTGCACCACTTTCAGGAAATGTTTTGATTTAGCAGCTCTTGGTGGAAATATCAAGCAGGAAAGGCTCATTTGCCTCGCATCAAGAAGAGTTCACACCAACTTCTATTTTTAGAAACGTTGTTTTAACATCTGATAACTTGAATTGAACTATACATTCATTTTCAGAGGTTTACTTACCAATAAACAGGTGCTTGTGAGGTCATTTCCCGTTTACTTCTTTGTCACATGACAACAAAATGTGGGAAAAAAAGCCTTAAACACTGGGAAACAAGCCCTCAATAAATCCAAGAAAATATTAGAACAAATAAAAATACTTTGTAAAAATGTGCACGTAACAGATTTAACCTATATATTAAGTTCCTTTAAGGATTGAGATGTCTTTTAAATGTCACAGAACGTTCACAACATTTGTGAAACTAAAACATACATCATCAATAGATTTCATAAAAACGTGATTTTCAAAAGCAGGTATTATATTGTTTGCTATTTGAGTACTACAATCATTCACTGCTTACGAGAAGTAACGATAAAAGCTACTTCAGTCATTTTTTTATTGCATTATTAATAGATTCAAACAAAAATAGAACTGCACTAAAGGATAAATATTTTTCATATACAGCAACAAATAAGCAAAATAATCCTTTAAAATGTGAATTTTATATTTATAACATTAAGGTAAAAAAGAATCGACTGGAACAGATTATCAGATTTATCATTTATTGATCATTAGTGTTGAGACTGACTAGACTTAGCATAGCGACCAACAAGCACTCGTGGAGAGTTTACACTAAACTATATCAACTATAATGGTCTTATTTTGCAGTCCTTTTATTGTAGCTTATTCTGTTATTTTACCTTAATCAATAAATGCCCAAATGAGGGATACTTCTGGATTTCTTTAGATAGCACGGTTAAATGAGGGGATGATGCTTGTGTGTGTAACAGCAAAGGAAAGTGAAATGCATGCTGCCCTCTTCAGGTGGAAAAATAAAAATATGCAAATACTCAAAAGGGGAAAAAATATTTATTATATTCCGTAATTATAAATCACACATAAAGTATCTCTGTCACATCGGGCTCATGGTGTATAGTTTCTGAAAGCGTGTGTGAGTGAGTCACTGGCTCTTTTTCTTCTTCGCCGCAGGAGTGTCCTGCAGGCCGCCGCCGCTCTCGGCCGCTCTCTTTCTGCTGCTTTTATCGCTCACGTATCCGCTGGAGTCACTCGGCGACAACTCGCAGGGCAAGTGCTCATCAGACTCCTGCCGCTTGTCTTTCTTCTTCTTCTTCTTCTTCTCTTTGTGCTGCCCGTTTGAGTTAGAGTCCATCTCTGGCGTTTCGGTTTGCTCCAGGCCGCTGTCGTCCAGAGACTCTTTCTCTCGCTTGTCTTTCTTCTTCTTCTTCTTCTTCTCTTTGTGTTGTCCGTTAGCATTGGAGTCCATCTCTACCGTGTCGGTTTGGTGGATTTCTGAGGTTTGCTCCAGACTGCTGTCGTCCAGAGACTCTTTCTCACACTTGTCCCTCTTCTCGGGCTTGGAGCTGTCGGTCACGTCCTCTGTGGATTCTGGTTCTGTAGTTGATTCTACCATTGATTCCTTTTGTTCGGTTTGAGCCACAAGCTCTTGCACTCTGAAAATCCATAAATGATTATTAGTAACAGTACACTTATCTCTCAATTCAATGCTATTACAACACTTGGGTGCCACATTGATGCACTGCATTTTCACGTTACACTTCATGGTAACATTTTTTATTGTTACACCTCTTCCTTGCTTATTACGAGAATATTAGCCATTTATTAGTGCTAATTAAGCACATATTAACACTTTATCTACATCCCTAATCCTACTCAAATACCTAAACTAACAAGTTAAGAACATACTGAGGGAAAAGTCATAGTTAACAGTGTTTATTTGTTAACTTTATTGTCCTTGTTACAGTGGAATCATACATTTAATTACTGAGTAATATTAATTACTTACATGCACTTACTGTATGGCTAGGGTTAACGTTTGGTAAGGGGTTACTTGCATGTAATTATGCATAATTATTATAATAGCAATTACATTTAATATATTAGCGTTGCCCTTTTTTTCTCGCGCTTTTCTAACAAAGCACACAAGCTGTACATGATATAAAGGTTTGAGTAATATTTATAGAAAAGAAGAATCCGGAGCATCAAGCAGACCGCTTGACTGTAATTTCATAACCTTTGACTATTGAAAAAAATCTATTAAAATTAAATAAATGTGCGCAACATTAAGCCGCTTCTGCCAATAACAAAAAAAACATATATTATTATTTATTTATTTATATAACAAAAATACAGAAACTGAAATTATAGTTAAAATTCTTTAAAACCAAAACTATACATTAAATATAAATTTATGAACTTACTTAATAATCAACTTAAAAAAAAGCTGTGTAAGTTAAACACCACTTATTTACGCAATTCTTCTTTATAAACAAGAACTAAAATAAAACAATTTAATATGAATTCTTATGGAAGATTTACAAAATTCTAAAAAAACAAAGATTAGAATAATCCACAGACTCCAGTCCATCAGTTAACATTTTGCGAAGGGAACAGCTTCGTGTTCATGAAAAAGAAACCCATCATTTAGATGTTTTAAACTTCAAACTGTTGCTTCTGGCCATGAAACACTTCCTCCAGTGAAACAGTCCATCTCCAAAAGGGATCTGAAGTGTTATTAAAGATTATGGACTCATATTTTAGCTGAAAGCAACTGTTTCTTACAAACACACATCTTCTTGTTTTTCAAGATGTTAACTGATGAACTGGAGTGGTGTGGTGTTCTATTGTGATGTTTAATCAGCTGTTTGGTTTCTGACGGCACCCATTCACTGCAGAGCAAGCCATGGGATGATGCATTTCTCCAAATCTGATGAAGAATCATACTCCTGAGGATGAGTGCATTCACAGGAAATGTTCATTTATTCCTGAACTATTGCTTTTAGGGATGTCTATGATTAACGATTGTTGATTAATTGTCGATAGGAGATGCAGTCGATGAAAGCCGTCATGGCCGATTAATCAGTTTCATTCTGGTCTGCGTGCAGCTTGTGCTCAAAACACCGGGAAAATGATTTACTAATGTCCAAACTATGCTTTTAATATGAACTTTAAACCAACATTAAAACAGATGAGATTTATCATCATGTTTGGAGTCACCTTACTTCGACAGCACAGACGCATTCATTCCTAAAAACGTGTTCATTCGTTCCTACGGCATATTCATTTGTGGCTACTGGCCATGTTTCATTCACTTTTCCAGAGAAAACCCATGATTTAGCTTAAATGCAGGAACATAAGTGATAGTAATGATTATAAACCTGTACTTCCCTGCGTTGACCACATTGTGTGGAAACAATGATTAAAAATGATTGGCATGAATCCAAAAGTGTGAGCGTGATGTATTATTTGCCTGCTAACTAATTATTTATCTTCTTAACAAAGCTTTGTACCTCACTTGTGTATATACGCATTGCTTTGGTGTTTTTAAACCCTTCTGCAGCGGGATCTGACACTGCGTGTAACTACAGCGCTCTCTCTGCATTTGATCAAATGATCATAATCACATCTATTCATTTTAATAACCTGCTACTAGCTTTTTTACACCAACGCAACCCCTTTAATTTGGATGGCTTGGAGAGCTATTTGTGAACGCTGTCACGCCGTTGACTATCTACCCCTGCAAAAGATACATTTTAGATACATAATCGTTAATCTGAACGACGATCGATTGTGAGAATGATTGGAAACTGACATCCCTAACTTCTTTATAATAGAGTTGTTTCATTGTACCTGGACTTCTCCAGGCGTCCTCGGATCAGCAGAACTCCCGCAGCATCTGCGTCCAGCTGGAAGACCTCAAACTCCAGGTTTTGTCCGACACTCAGTCCAGAGTCCCTCCACTGCTCTGAGCTCAGCAGACTGGGCTTCACCACCGACGCGTTAAAGCAGCCGTGAACCAGACAGCCCACGTGACTCACGCCCATCTTATTAATCACACCCTGAACCACACACACAAACATCGATTTACTCACGCTGAAGCCGTCCTAGGTAAGACTCTCTGCTTTCAGACGAATCCAGTCGGGAGTTATATTAAAAACTGTACTTGCTGTGTGTAGAATGGGAGTGGGTTGTGTTTTTCTCCAACAGTCATCAAATAAAGCGTGCACACCCACTTTAGGGCTGCACAATGAACCGATAATCAGATGCCACAATGATGTCATCCAGAACATAACATTGTATCCACTGTTTTAAATTTAGTTTAACATTATAATCCCATAAACAGCTTTGCTTTTTAATTGAGGTTAATATTATAGAAAAGTATAAACATCATTCAGTGTGATAATAGTCATTACAATTTTACGGGAATAATCGACAATTATGATTTGTGTCCTAATTCTGTAGCCCTAATCCATATTTACAACTAGTCATCGCCCGGGATTGGTTTTTTTTGACAATATCTAAAAAATATCTAATTATATTTATTTTTATTAATATTTTAGACATTTTAAATCATTTAAAAATAGATTTAACAAAAAGTAGCTAAATATTGCAACCAGCAGGGCACACAGCATTCTGGGAAGTTTGTGTGCATTGGGAATCTTTTTTTTTTTTTTAAAGGTCAGGGTGACTCGCTAAGAACATATCAGTCGGCCTCTACTTAGAACATTTTAAATATGCATATTGTTCTTTTCCGAAAACGCATGGATTCGCCACAGGAGGCCTTTAAGAAATAAACAGAGCTTCCGATTCGGAGAACGATATCTACGATGATCTGCTGCTCTGAGTAAAAACAGCTGATTGAGAGAACCGGCTTTACTGACGCCATGCGCTTGAACAAATACGATTAAATGGCCCAGCCCTACTGCACACGCACACACCCACCTACTCCCATTAGCTAGGAAGAGTCAGCCCCACTAGAATACAAATACAACTGGATTCGTCTGGCTGTCCACCTAGGATGATTTGAATTAAACAACTAATCCTAATTTTTGGGAACACCTTCAGCCAATGAACTCATGATTACGCACAGAATAAGATCTGTTAAGACGTACCACGAGCATCGAGCCTTTCCTTGGTTTGAAGACCACGAACGACGCCTCGATGCTGAGGTGAATGAAACCTTGATCATCATAAATATCTCCGTGCCGTCCCACGACTTTAATCTTGTCGTATGCCAAAGGAACACCATTCAGACTGCAAAAAACATCAGAGCAGAGAAGAAAGAGTGGCGCTTTCAGATATTTTCAGCTGAATGCAACAGGCGATTATCATAACTTCAAAATGCGGTCTGCGGACAAGAGCGCTCTGAGATTATAGTAAACAAATATTTCAAATCACATTTGGTTTTTAACTACTAAATATTACATAAGAATGAACACGCCTTTGTCAATAAAAGTGTGATCAAAATACAATAAGAACTGTAATAAAATGAAAAATAATGCAACAATTAAACCTTTATGCATACTTTCCTAATAACACAAGGTTATGCAGATCTGCGAAATTAAAGCTGAATACAAGCATCTAGACTGCAAATAAGGATATTAAGTATGAAATATATCAACTTTTTAATGGTATAATAAACAGTGGGTGCAATAAAACGTCATGACCGATTATTAACAGGTTAATAGAAACAAAGATTTATAAATATGCATAAGTATAAAGTTAAAATACTCCATTTTACCAAAATAAGACCGATCATACAAAACGAAGGTTATTGTTTATTTTAGTGCTGACTGAAAGATGCTGACCTGTAGTGCACAAGACAAAATAGTCACGTTTATAAAATATATGATGATTATTATAATATGCGGAAAGTATCACGTAGCAGCATTGACACACGATGTCAAGTTTACAAAAAGTAGTAGCCTACGGTTTTCTTGACTGCATCATGATACTGAGAGACAAGCACTTATACACAGGATCGTGTATGTTCGTCGGTGGCGTTACCTTCACTTAACCTGGTCACTATTTCGTTTTTTTCAGCAGGCGGTTTTACCTGCTGGAGAATTTGAGCAGCTCCGCGTTGAGTTCCTCTTGAATACCGGCGCGTTTCTTTCGCAGGTACAACGGCGGCAGCGAAACGTGTCTGCGGTGCGACTCCAGCACGAGACACGAGTACCGCGCGCTCAGCAGCTTCACCGCGTCCGCGAACGACGGGATGAGACACGGAACCGGCGCCGAGACATTTCCACTGGATATCAGCGCTACGGTCGACACCTCCGCGGGGTTTGAGACGGGTTTCGGAGCTCCGTCCTCCTGCGTCCAGTTCGCCATACCGTACACATGTGGAGGAGCACGTGGTCTGTTCCCTCGCGTGTGCGCATGCGAAAAGCGAGGAGTGACGCGCGTCCTCTGGCGGAGAGGAGGAAAACTACACAAACATAAAATAAAAGAATTTGAATATAATATGTATTTATTTTGTTTTGGTCAGTAGTAAGAAACTATTTAAAATGTATTGAAATAATTAACTTAATAATAATTATAATTATAATTAGCTAACATAAAAATAGCAATTATAATGAAAAATATGAGACTATAATTAATTCTGTAATACATTTAAAATAATATTTTTGATTTTTCTGTTATTTTTGTAAATAGTAACGCTTTTTAAAATTTTAAAATAACAAATTAACTTCATTAATTATAATTCTAATTAACTAAAACAAAATAAGGAAATATAAATGTCATATAACTAATTTAAAAAAATAATAAAATACATATTTTAGCAATATTATTTTTTTTTTTGTAAATAAAAGTTAATTCACTTTCTTAATCAAAATTATAATTAACTAAAAACAAAAGATGAATAATAGTTACATATAAATTATACATAATTAATCAGAAAAATAAAACAAAACAAAATATATTTGTGGTTTTGTCTCCCATTTTTGTAAATAGCATGGCTATTTAAAAGTAAAAAAATACTTTATTAATTATAATTAACTAAAAATAAAAATATAATTCAATATAAATGATAAATCACTAATTTAATAAATAAATAAAATTTACACTTAATGAAAAATAATAAAAAGAAGACTAATAACTTTAAATAACTTAACTGTCACGGAGCGCCCCTCTGTGGCCCTTCCCGCCCGCCGGCAGCGGGAACCATCTCCCGAGTACTGATGTTTCCACCCGGACCTTTTATACCCACGTACCTCGGCGCTTCCCGCGCTTGTTTCCCGCCTTCAGGGCTGCATAAAAGCCCGGACTTTTGCCCTGGACAGACGCGAAGTCTCGATTTGCCCCGGCTATCGTTACCAAGCGTTTTCTCCCTGTGTATTTCTGATTACCCGTGTTTGATTTCCGCCTGTGTTTTGTTTTCCGCCTTTTGCCGCCAGCCCCGACCTTTTGCCTGTTACCCGACTCTGTATTTGCCTTATCCCCGCTAAACCTGTCTGCCTGTGAACCTACCTTTGCCTGTACGACTACCCGATTAAAGATTGTTGCAAATGGATCCGCACGAGCCTCGAGAATCATTACAGAAGACTTCGCCGAGCGAGGACCCAGCAACAATGCATCAGGTGATCAGTGAGGTGAGCCACCAAGCCTCGGAGCTTCTCTCACACCGACAACAATTGGAGAAGCTTACTTCACTCACCGCGGAGCTCGTCACCTCCATCCAGGCCCTCACTGCAGCGACCGCGGCGCTGAGTAGACC
>JAUYWG010000056.1:19668368-19691585 GCA_034779775.1 Enteromius afrohamiltoni
AACCTACCTTTGCCTGTACGACTACCCGATTAAAGATTGTTGCAAATGGATCCGCACGAGCCTCGAGAATCATTACATTAACTAAGGACTTAAATACTAAATTAATCAAATTAAATATTCAATTGTACAGTTAGTCTAGTATGTACAGTATATTGCAAAATGAATGCTATATTGAACAGAAATTTTTTGGTGTGTGATTTGAAAATTCTTTGTGTCTCAATCATCAGTCTTAATATCACAAATTACATCTGACATCTTTATTTCATTTTTATATGAAGCCTCTATATAAAAATACTGTAAATTAATAAATATCTTTACAGGCATTTTAAAGTGTGCATATATACGATCAGGATAAAAGCATTCAGTATAACCGTACAATATCAGGATTACAATTTCAGATTCAACATTCCCTTTATCTAGATACAGGGAGAGAGAAAGAGATACAGAAAGAGAGAGAGAGAAGATCGTCTGCATGCTTATGTTGACTCAAATATCTGTTTTCTGAACGCTGTTCGTCAAGGTCATCAGCTTTGACCTCTCCTGTGGTCATCAGGTAACTGGACACTGATTGGCTGTCTGCTCAATACTGTTATCTGACGCTCTGTCTACAGGATGTCCTGCGAACGCCATCTGTGCTTCTACTGTCAGCTCAGCTCAACCAATCAGAGTGAAGAACTGTCAGCCTGAGTCAGCCAATCAGGTGGAAGAACTGTGCTGTTAGGAGCGAGTGGGCAGCGAGCTGTCATGGCGAGGCGCTTCGGCTGTTGTAGGAGATTTGAGAGATGCCATTGCTGGTGTTATCCAAAACCTCCTGCAAACAGACAAACACACGGCTGAGTTCGTGAGGAGCTTTCGCACATTCAAACAGGCAGGAGAGAGATAACCTTCATTTTTAACATTATGAACTCGTTTGTGCGTCAGATGTGGAGAAATGTAGCATTGCATCACTTGCTCGCCAATGGATGCTCTGCAGTGAATGGGTGCCGTCAGAATGAGAGTTCAAACAGCTGATAAAAACATCACAATAATTCACACCACTCCAGTCTATCATCTGGAGAAGACAAAAGCTGCTTGTTTGTGAGAAATAATTCATCATGACAACGTTTTTAACTTTAAATCATTGTTTCCTGCTAAAATTCGAGTCCGAGCAGTTACAAGCTAAACAGCCCAAAACAGTTCTAAAAAACATAAGTGAATGGATTCTGATCAGTGGCGATTTCTCCGATCTATTGTATTAACATTTTATTGACTAAAAATGCGTTAGAAAACGTTCATCTCAAAGACGAGTTCGTTCAGAATCAGTTACTTCAGAATCAGTTGGCTGACTTGATTTTCTTCTCATACATTTTTTTCAGTGCTTTGAAACGAGGCGGTCATTGGATAAACGCTGCTATTATGTCAAGCGCTCAGCGTCTCTGGGGTGAATGAGGAGCAAATGAGGAGTGGGCTGGCCCGGATTCCGAGCTTCTGCGTGATGATTGGAGGGTATGTCGAAAGATTGCATCTCCTTTTGACTGACAGCGATTTTTTACTATAAGGAATCGCTGAAGCTATTCGCGCTCAATCCCATCGCGGATTTCTCAAGTTCAGTCGAAATAAAAACTGCTGCAACCTATTTCTTTATATTTACTTGGCGAAATTGCTTGATTTTCATCATACGCCACTGATTCTGATCCACACATTATTATGGACTCATATTTTGGGCAGAAGCGATGGTTTGACGTTAAAACCACCTTAATGATAGATTTGCTTCTTAGAAACACAGAGCATTTTTCTTCTCAAGATGTTAATTCATGGACTAAAGTGTGGCGGATTACTGTAATGTTTTTATGTACTGTTTGACACCCACTCACTGCAGAGCATCCATTGCTGAGACACATTACATTTCTCCAAATCTGATGCAGAAACAAACTGTACAAAATGCACCAAAATATATCAACAAAACAATACGAGAAGTTTTGTTTATTCGATGTTTATTTTTTTTATATGAATGCAAACTGAGTCAGGTTTAATGTAATGTTGAGTGCATGTGTATGAGGCGCACCGCCACACACAGACCACACAAACATACCAGCTCTTGGCGTACCTTCTCTGCCATTTCGTGCGAGTGATGCAGTGAATGTTCTCTCTCCAGAAACATGCGCTGCTGTTCGCTGCTGGCCAGTCTGCAGGTCAGCCATGTGGACAACGTGCAGCTGCTGATGCCCAGACATGCCAGGGACATGATGGCCAGATGAAGAGACCGCATGGCGTCTGGACGCTTGACTAGTGCACGGACGAACTGGAAGTTCAGGATTCCACCAATTAACCCACAAATGCAGCAGGAGGAAAATAATATCATCTGAGAGAGAAAAACATAATGTTAAAATAATAACAAATATTGCATACATATAGAAAAATAACAATGCACACAGCATGCAAACATTAAATATTTTATATTGCATGCATACTTCATTAAATTAAGAATGCATATTGCATACATCATTGAAATAATAATGCATATTGCATGAAAACATACATTAAATAATAATGCATGTTGCTTGCATACGCTATTTTATATATATATAATATTGTATGCGCACATTATTGAAATGATGTATATTGCATGCATACAATATCAAAAGAATAATGCATGAAACATGAAAGCAATAATTAATATTTAATGCATTCATCATTTAAATAATGCATACATTATAAAAATTATTATACACTATTAAAAATGCTTTAATCGTTTAATTGTGGACTGAAATCAATAAGTAAAATATTTTCAGAAAGGAAAAATCAGAAAGTAAAATATCAGTTAAATGATCAAAGTGGTGTTTGCCTAAGATTAACAACCAAAATTCTAGGGGTGTTGCTATGAATTTGCTAAGGTGTTCTGATTGGTTTCCATGCTCATAAAGGTCACAGCATATTAATTGGGAAGCATACAGCACAGCAGAAATACTGTATACGGAGGATGAAGATGAAACCATTGTGTACTGGGAGAATAGATTGTGCTGCTCTGTGATTTTATAATCGGTCAGACCACGTCCAGACAGTGACATTATCAGCCTGCAGAAAACTGCCACCTCAACACTTCACGACAGATCTGACCTCAAATTACACAAGAGACTTCTGACTCCACAGCAGTCGCGCATTATCACGTTATGGCACACCCATTTTTAATACGCTGTTACTGCTCGGTATTGTGCACTGGAGAAATTGTTGGCTCCTATGATAAATTGAGTGCACTAATAAGGCTGTGGAAATTATATAATTCCACTTGTTTTTGCAGTATATATGGTGCCTTAGGAAGGTCCAAAATAGTGAGTGAGCATTTCCATTCATATAAAAGGTTGTTCAGCTCAACATTTTTGATGACTGTGTTGTAAATATCTATTATTTGCGACTTTTTAATGTAAGACTCTACAAATGAATAAGGTACAATTTTAACTAATACTGTAAATATCATCATGGACCCATGCTGATTTATTATAGTAAATTAAAAAAGTTGTTTTGCATTACAAAAATATAACAAAATATGAATTATAGGATTTCATATACACTAATTTGCATACATTTTCAGACCATATGTAATTCCCGCATGAATATTAGATAAAGCCAGAAAAAAATATTGTTTTATTTTGCTGACATGTTAGAGTTAATGTTTGTTTACTGAGGGGATTTTATTTACTTCCTTATATCACTCTGTAAATGAGGAAATACTGTGAACAGGTAGAAAAATTTACATTTTGACCATACCCACTGCTCTGGGTGTGTGTTCACTGTGTGTGCATGGTTGATCACTTCTCACTGCTGTGTGTGTGCACTTGGATGGGTTAAATGCAGAGCACCAATTCCTAGTATGGGAAAAACCATATCTGGCCACTTGTCACGTGCTATTTTTTATAAATAATACGTTACAAAAAAGCTTTTAACTAACATATGAACAAATCCTAGTAAAAACCTTCAGAATACATGTAGAAATAAAACTGTAAATGTTGGTGTATGTAAGTGCAGCTGAAGCAGAGATGAAAACTCATTTAAAGAGAAATTGACTTTAAAGATATGCACTCTAAGCGAAATAGGTAAAGTGCAATTAATATTAAAGAATATAAATGGGAATAAAACTGTAAACATTGGTTCATGTAAGTGTTACTGAATAGAGATAAAACTTATTTTGAGAAACCGACTATAAAGATTTGTTCTGTAACTAAAACCTAAAGATGCAAATAGATGAAGTGCAATAATAAAAGTAGCAGAATGATGTACAAACAAACCCTTCAGTAAAAGCCTTCAGATTAGAGATAGAAATAAACCTGTAAGTTTTGGTGTATGTTAGTTTTATGGAAATGGAGATAAAACTCATTTTGAAAACTGACGTAATAGGAAATAGGTAAATCGGGAGAATAACTTATAAACAAACCCCTCAGTAAAAACATTCAGAATATAAATGGGAATAAAACTGTAAACTTTGGTGCATGTAAGTGTTCCACTGAAGTGGAAATAAAACACACTTGAATTTTTTTTTTAAATCGACTATAAAGATGCATTGTAACTAAAATCTGAAGATGCAAATAGATGAAGTACAATAAAAAGGTAGCAGAATGATGCCCGAACAAACCCCTCAGTAAAAACCTTTAGAACATTGATAGGAATAAAACTGTAAATTTTGGTAGATGCAAGTACTGCTGAAGTAAAGATAAAACTCTTTTTGAGAAAACAACGTTTAGAAATATGTTATTAAAATCTACAGACGTAAAGTATAATAATACTTAAATGTGTGGTTAGTATATTTTTTTTCTATTAGTCTGAAAGAAGACATGTTCTGAGAGTAGTATAGTTGGTTTTTCCATGTAGGGTCTTTGCTTAAATCACAAAATTAGATTCAAATTAAAAATTGAAATGCATATGATCTTGTTTATTTTTGAAAGATTTCTTGCATAATGTTTCACATTGAGTTTTTATTTATAGAAGGGAATAAGCATTTTCATTCGCCCATTCTGTAATCTCCTTAAATTACAGTATTATCAATACTGCTAAAACAGCATGCCATCTCTCATATTATTTTACTGTAAGAAAAAAAACGTACTCAGCATACTATTATGCTAGTATTCCATTCATTCAGCAGCTCATATCATGTTACACACTAAAGAGAAACAGCCAAAAACACACTTTTTACAGTATGTTTGCTGTTTAAGTATCTTAACCTTGCTGAGATGAGACTGTGTCCACTGGGACTACAAGTCAATATAATTTACAGATAAAATGCTTAAGTGTTCTTGAGTAGTTCCTGACATTACTGTCAGGAATTCTGAACCATTACAGGCTGATGGGGAGGGTTTCCTTTTAGCCGTACAATAACATTACAGGCACTGCATAGAGGCCCGTGAAACAAAATCAATCAGCAGCAGAGAGCATGAGATAAAACGAGAAACGGTAAAGTGTGTTTGAGGACAAAGCTGAAAGCTTGTATACAAGAAATCAAAGGTAAACAAGTGATGATATGAAAAGAGACAAGTGGAGAGTAGGATGGGAGAGACGTGAAACCTCTCAGACTAGCGTTTCACTTCAGTATGGATTTGTGATTAACACTCTCCGCTTGGGCGGCTCACTCCACTCACAGGTGGCTAATTCAATCTCATCTCTTCAGTGAAATATCCTGGGATATTTACACACACACACTCTCTGTGAGCTGCTCTTAGATGTCCACACTCGTCATAAAGAATGTGTGATAAAGATGCATTGTCTAATTAAATATGCACTAATCTGTTATTATTAACTTTGTAAATATATTAAACTTTTGGAGGGTGATTTTGGATATGTATATTTATTAAATCTGTTTTGATTTATGTGGGTATATATATATATATATATATATATATATAAACATTTTAGTTAATTGGGGGTTTCCTTTACTGACAAAAAAAAATCTATATTGTTGACAAGTAAACTACTAGCTTTTACCAGTTCTGTTATAACATTACAAAACACTAACTAATAACTAATATAAGAAAAGAAAAAAGTGTTATATAAAAATAAAAAAAATATATAAAAGAAAAAATAATATATATATATATATATATATACAATTAGTGCTGACAAATGATTAAATTGTTAATCACACATGCATGCATTTTTTTATTATTATTTATTATAATGTCTTAATCTAATTAATGCACAGTTAGATTAAAATTAATTTAAATGCAAAATAGCCATATAAATTTTCAAGATAACAACCTGAATTACTGAATTACAGTATACTACCGTTTGAAACATTTGTTGCATACTGTTTAAAGTTGTCATGTTACTTTTTTTACAATAGGGAATATCACTGCATAAACAATTCTTTTGTAACAAACTTTTGTAATACTTTAAAAATAGTAAATATTACACTGTTATATAGTACTTTATACAGCAGTCTCCTACACCCAATAAAAACTTTTTAGAAATTAAAAATAGCAGTTTTTCCATTCTAACACAAACAAATCATGAATAAGTGAGGTTAGATTGTGTTAGTACACTAAAGGGAATGCTTATGGTATTGGTGCAAACAAAACCATATTTTGTAACCATTTTAATAGTGAATTACAGTACAGCATGTGCTCTACAGTAGAGTAAGTATACTATACAGTAGTAGTTCAGCAAAGTATGTGTACTTGCACAGCAGAATGTGTTTATGAGAATACTGAAGTGCATACTCACAATGAGTCCTGTCCTTTTCCGTGCACACAGCATGCCACACAGTCCACAGATAAGAAACTATGAGTCAGAAAACATCATATTTCAGCATCTTCAAAATAGTAAACAGTGTAAAAAAGAGTGCAAATCATAATAGACTCACATCTTACAAGAATTCAATTGGACATGAACACACACAAATGAGGTTAAGTTATGTGAGTTAATGAAGGAAAGATATCACATACACCCTGAAAATGTGACAACTGTGTGAAAACACCAAAGTTATTCAAAGTTATGACACATAACAAAGTGTGTCATTCTGTTCTAGGTCTGATTTCCTTTACAAAAAAATACTGTACTGTACCACAATAAAATATGAATTATATCACTACACATTCATACTGTACATAAAAATATATTTTATGGTATTTCCATGGCACTTTAGGGTAGTTATAGAAATGCCATGGTGCTTAGTGAATGTGCACTTGTAAAGTATATTTTTAAACAACTGGCTGATTATATAATATTATTGAAATAAAAGGCCACTTCAGTGACTTAACAGTTTCCTGACTATGTTTCTGAACACACTTATACACTTTCAAATAAAGTGCAATTGTAATGTCAAATTAACATTTTAAAATACTTTTAAAATCATTATGGATTTAAAGAAGTATACTTATTTATCATTCCAAAGCAAATGTGAAGTGATTGGCTATAATTGAACTTCAACTTGTTATTTGATTGCAGTTATAATATTTCAAACCTACTGAATTGCAATATTGGCCAGTTTAGACATTTTAAGTATGAAATTACATATAAAATCATTTCAGGGTGCCAAAATTGCGCTTAATATAAACTGAAACTAACCTATGAGGCGAATAACACGCAATTAAGTAGCTATCCTAAAACATTACGTTCCGTTCTCACATAAGTACTCGTTTTAAAAGTGTACTAAAGTATGTTGTACTTGTTTTTGTGTGCACCTGCAGAACGTTCCTAATTGGTTGTTTTGGGAGAAACCAAATAAGAGCGTTGGGTGAGCGTTGTCTGTAGGTTATTTTTTGTAACCAGAAAGTAACGTTCTGAGAATTATAAATGATAAATTATAAATATCAGGTGAGTAGTAGCTTTAATTTAAACAGTAAGAAAATCTGCCCAATTTTTGTTTTTAATGTTAGAGATTTTTGGGTAGATTCGGATCAGTTGTTTGTGCTGAAAAAGACTAGAAAAGTGAGACGTACACACACTCCGCTCCATACCGGAGAAGCGTCGCCCTGTTGGGTCTTGTGCTCCGCTTTCGCCCGGCAGATGCCCACCGTGCCCAGGACGATGCTGGACACCCCGAGTCCTATCTCCAGCACCGACAGAACCAACAAACTCCAGATGATCTTCCGGCTGGAGCACATCTTCGCTCGGGCATCCTTCCTGACCGGTGCGCAAAACGCTTCACTCCATGTCTTCACAGATAAACCAAAAGCACAAGATCCAGGAAAGTGCGCAGACGAGCATAAACTTATTCTCCAAAACACAGCAGTAGTTCACAAGTCAGTGCGCAAAGGTGCTCTCCATGATGCCTAAACGCAAGCAATTTAACTTTACCCTCCTCCTCACTCTGTTTACCATGCTTCTGCTCCTGCCCCATGCGTTTTCCCTCAGTCTGACAGGACAAGCTCCGCCCTCGGTCACCGTCATATTTCTTTACAGTGCTGCAGTGGAATTGCTCTAAAATACTTTTATTATCGTCTTTTGATCATATACTGTACTTGACATAATCCCTTAGAACGGCAACTGTTTCAGATGTTCCAAATCGAATCTGGTGGGAAAAGGTGCAACTCTGTCCAACAGCGGAGCAGGTGTCCTGACGCGGTTATGCGCAATGGTGCGTAAAAGCGCTGATTGTGGTAAATGCTCCCCGGTCAGTTTATTGCATAAAACCAGTGAGTTGGACGCCCAAAGGCACATGTCAGCACTGCGCATTAAGATGCTCAATCACATTTTATTTGAAAGGTTTTGAGTGGAGCGAATCTATAATAGGGCGCATAAAAGTCCGTTATATTGGATGCTGTAGCAAAAAAGCATGCTTTTTGTAGCGTTTGGATGCTCTGTGATTATATTTGTGGAATTTCCCACGCGAAACCGCTTCCTAAATACATTTAGAGTGACATTTTTGTAAAAGCTGATGGAAACTGCTCTAGAGCTAAGCATTACAGTGCATCTCCAAGAGCGATAACGAACATTATCTAGAACATTTTGGGCTCACAAAGGTTTGTTTATTTGCATTAAAATATCACTTCCTCACAATCTGGTCAGAAAAGGAAACTGAATTTCTTGGGCGAGGAGAAATGATTAAATAAGTATTTCATCTATCCTGCTACATGGCCTCTCTAAATGATTCCTGATTAGGTTTCATATGGAGAACTTTGAAGAATAGAAAGCGAAGCACTGAAAGCACCATGCATTTGCTCTGTGAATGTCTATAATGGGCCACAGCACACACTCCTTACAACATGAAGTAACATGACATAGGCCCAGGCACCGTCCTTCTGTGGTGAAGCCTGTCCTCACTGCAGTGTGCTGGATGTGGGTGAGATGGGTTTGTGTTTTCAGTGTGTCTGCAGCAAATCACACACACTTCATTCCTGAACTCAAAAAAAAGCTTCTTTCTGCAGAAGGTTTTTTGTGCTACTGTAACAGCAGAAACTGTTAATGTACTGTTTCACTGCAAGTATTTGAAGTACACTTGCATGTGTTTATATTGGAATTGAACTGATATTCTTTAGTCAGCAGAAAACACACAATACCAGTCACACAATAGCAAGCTTTGTCCATCTCGCATTGATTTCCAATAAACAGTCGATACAAAGAGCTTGAAAACACATATTGTATTGCAAATTTTAGTTAATTGGGGGTTTTCCTTTACTGACAAAAAAAAAATCAATATTGTTGACAAGTAAACTAATAGCTTTTAACAGTTCTGTTATAACATCACAAAACACTAACTAATAACTAATATAAGAAAAGAAAAAAGAAAAAAATATATATATAAAAAAATATATATATATATAATTAGTGCTGACAAATGATTAAATTGTTAATCACACATGCATGCATTTATTTAAGAAAAATATGTCATGTTTATCTGTTGAATACATTTATATATGATGTAAATTATTATTTAAACAAAACTTTTATTTTGGATGCGATTAATTGCAATTATTCATTTAAAGCACTAATATAATTACAATGGAATTATTTTCCTATTAGCATATAAGTGTATATGTTCGTTTAAGATTACATATATCACTTAAATATATTATTCTAAAATCTAATCTTTTTACAATGGCAGTATTTGTCCATTTGCATACAAGCTTTACATCCACACAGCTTCCAAACTGCTGATCATGCTGTCAGGATATCTGATCTGCTTCCTGTGGTATAATTCGTCGCACCGCACAGAGCCCGGTGTCTGTTAATCAGCTCGGGAACATCAGCTGTCCGTAATCTCGCCGGTGATTCGATAACAAGACGCCCCCGTCTGTCTGCTGAGTCATCAAACTAGCGCTTCTTCTGTGCTTTCCTCCCTCTCTGTCTCCAGTGTTTGCAGGGTTTGGGGAATGTGAATGTGCCCTGAACAAGGATGTAACTGTGATTGACCACCAGCACGATGCAGTAATTTGGAAATGAACTAGCTAGTCACGACTGTTTCCCGAACATCTCCATTGTTTGAACCACATTAGTTCAGCAATAGGGCGAATGTTCATGACGTCACATGAGGAATAACTCATGCTATTTAACTGATTAGAGGCCTCCAAGATGCTGCTGTATTGAACATGACACCTACTGACTAATTTATTATTTTTGTTCACTGTCATTTTGCTTTATATGATCTTTGAATCATCGCGGGTTCCCTCTTACGTCATTCTCCGGGGTTCCCTTAGCCATTTATGCTGCATGGGCACTTCTTAAAAACAGCGTTTAGAATGGACCTGCCAAAATACATAATTAACATACATTTTATATTTAGATAAAATGTAGGATAAAGATAGAAATTGCATGTCAGGATGCACAAGAGCATATTTTTTAAAGCCCACATCTCTTACTAACAAGAAACTATGCTTCTAAGCAAAGGCCCAAATCTGTAGTTTATCCACATAAGTTTGTGATGTTGACTGCAAATGTTTGTTTGCAGTCGAAAAACTTTTTCTTTTCGGAAAACAACAACAAAAAAAAAACTTTAACAAATAGCAGCCTGCATGCAGAATTTCAGTTCATTTCTGTTGATTTTCTCTTGAAAGCGGCATCCAGTTTGTTTCCTTCATTTGAAAAAGCACAACGGTTTTTATTGTAACTTTGCACAAATAAAAAAAAATAGAATCGTTACGAGCATTGCCTTATTCTTGAACGAGTATTGTAACCTGTTTCCACTTCTAGAAGGGGGAAAAAATCCAGTGATCCCACCGGCGCCACACGCAGTTACACATCAATAACTCAACAACTTTCATCTTCAGAGCAAAATCAATACATTATACATTTCAACTCAAATGAGAAAATAAATGTATGCTTGAGACGTAACTTGTCGTAATTTTGAAATATTTTCTATAATATTTATGATATTTTAATATGATCATGATCAGATCCTTCCTATTTGATAATGTTCAGTGCTTTGCTACAATCTGCTTTGTTAAAAGCGCTACATACATAACTAGTAACTAGAACTGGTTGATCGGGTCACGGAGATTGCATGTTAACCGCCAGTTACTACTAAGCCAAAGTTACACCCTTGGTAACCGCTGACCTAGAAATAGGAGGGTGGGGGTATTTTTAGAACCTGCGCCTAGGAGTAAAGAAGGAGAAAAGTATAGAGTGTATTGTTTGCACTTCAGGTGTACTTCTGTACTATCACACAGTTCTGAGTCCTGTGTCAATGCTGTATTGTCCAGTACTTGATCACTTCTTGTTTGTCACATTGCCATTCTCAATGCCTTAAAGTGTCATGAACTGCCTCTGTATTTATCATCAACATCATCATTTAATTGTAATAAGCTATTTTATTGTTTTTAACCCCCTCAGCAGAACACTCTGTTTGAATAGTTTGTGGACTCAGAAGTAAAGTCAAGTCACCTTTTTTACATAGTGCTTTTAACAGTGCATATTGTTTTAAAGCACTAGTACAGTATTTTTGAAGAAAGTTTGTAACCAGGCTGTTTTGGTCACCACTGACTTCCAGGAAGAAAAAATATGGTGGAAGTGAATGGTGACCCAAAACAGTCTGGTTACAAGCCTCCTTCAAAATATCTTCATTTGTGTTCGGCAGAACAAAGACATTTGGAACTACTCCAGGCTAAATGAAGACAGAATATTCATTTTTGGTTGAACTATTCCTTTAAGTTTAAGTTTTTGGTCTATCGTTTGAATTCATTATTTTAGTAATAAAAAGGGATTTTAACAGTTATTTGAGCATGAGTTGAAGGCAGCATGTTTGTTCTTTAGAGAGAACAGAGAATCCCTTCCAGTGCTAAAGATCAGAATGTTTTTCAGAGAGTGTAATTTGCCTCCCGTGGCAGTTCTGTCCTGTCGTTTGTCCTCCTGTGTCTCAGTTTGGCTCTTTGCACCATATTAACTTCCATTAGCATCACCGCAGTAGGACAGAAGAGCTGCTTCCTATACACAAGCTCTCACATCCTCCATCTATTTATAACCACCGCAGCGCAGTCCGTTTGTGTCTGTTCATCCTCCTCCTTTCTCTTCCTCACACTTTCTCTTCATGTGAGGTGCAAGGGTCTCACACTGGAATAGTGTTACAGTCCACTTGCAAACTCGGCTCTGTTCCAAAATAGTGAGCTGCCTTGCTGTTTGCTGCCTACATAGACAGCTACTGTAGGGATGCATGGATTTTACATTTTTTGCCAATACAATATTTTACCACTTTGGATGTTAAACAGGCCTATACATAGATATAATTTACACACACACACACACACACATATATGTGTGTGACATTTTCTTACAGGTTTTAACTTTTTAATCATTAAAAATAACTTACAAAATGGAAGCATGTTTGTTCCATGGCATTAAAAAAAGTATATGCATTGTTTTGGCATAAAACTTTTTTCTTGAATTTCTATCTTGTACATCTTTTTCTGTCGTGGAATAAAAAATAAAAAAAGTATTTTTGTAAATCTTTACCTCAAAATTGAGATGTTTCTGTTCAGAACTGCAAGTGTAAAACTTACAATTCAGCGTTTATCTCACAAGAAATGTTTGAAATACAAGTGTAACGTGTCTTTCATAACATTTCCCTTAATATCCATAAATATTCATTAAAATATTTATTTCCAATTGTAGTTATATATTTGAAATGATACAATTAAAATAATAATAATAAATGAATTAATTAACTTAACAAGCTTGTTTTATTTTTATTTTATTTATTTATTTAAATTTAAATTTTTAAGCATCAAACATGATTTACATTATGCAGGTTTTATTAACTTGGGCAAACATTGATTGTATTCTGAACAAAAAAAAGATAGATAATGTATAAAGTTGATTATAAATAATTAGTTTGCAGTGTCGTATTGGTTTTATCATCTAATGCAATGGCATCCGTATATTTTTAAGAGTCTAAATACGTTTATGGGGCCACTGTCACATTATTTGACTGTAACCGCATTATGTTTTGACTCTTTGCATCATTATACAAGAGCTCATTTTCCCTGCGATAACTGTCAGTTTTGTCACACTGGAAATATGCCCATGTCACGGATCGCCCTGGAGCCCTGTTTAATGGTCCACAAGGGAGTGCTTGAATCCGAAGGGGTCCTGCCAACATGCGGTTTTATTGGCACATAGAGAACATCACTGCCTGTGAACACATGGGGCCAGGTTATAATGATACGCTGTTACTAACAACCAGCCTCAGTTAGGTTTAATTTTAGTGAGAAATGGATTGGTGCTTTGTTGTGTGTTCATCTTGCAATTTATAATTGTCAGTGCCTCGTTGTAAAGTGAAGCTATTTCTATGTCTCTACCAGTTGTGGACGACATCACAAACACTGGACTGGAGTAAATGTAGAGACACACATGTTACTCCAGTGAAAGTATGCAGCCTACTACTCCTGCATTTCCACTTGAGCAAAAGAACAAAAGTGATTAGCCTATTATGATTTACATTTTCATGTCATGTGAAATCCTTTTGATTGGCTCACTGAATCACTAAGATCAATTCACAAATGAATCATTATTTGTGGACCAGATCAACAGGTTCAAGAATCAGAAACGCTGAAACTAACATCACTATTGGGATTGTGGTTTTGACTTATTTTTTTTAAATAATGGGGTATAGTTTCTCTCTCTCTTTGAATTCATATTGTTTTTTTTTACTCAGAATCAGGCATAAACAAGTCAGTGAGATTGATAATGTGACATTTGCCGACTCATTGAATCACAGCAAATGATTCATTCAATGCATTTTGCAAACAAGTTCAACTGGATCACAGAATAGAGTCAATTAAAGGTGCCAAAAATGGATTGATATAGTATTATATAGTTCTCTGGTATGTGGCTTACATATGGGCGAAAAATCTCCAGAAATGGTTTTACATGTTCGTTTACAACCCTAGGATTTTTTTTTAAATGAAATGATCTGTTTTGGAAGGGTCATGAATAATTATGTTGAGCTCTGCTCTGATTGGCTGTTTCACAGTGCAGCTAATTTCAATAGCTCACACAGCATGAAAGAAACAAAGCGAGGAAAATATACAATTGGTACAGAAAGTATTCAGACCCCCTTACTTCTTTTTTTCTTTGTTAAATTGGAGCCATTGCTAAACTCGTTTAAGTTCATTTTTTTCCTCATTAATGTACACACAGCACCTCATATTGACAGAAAAACACAGATTTATTAAAAAAGTAAAACTCAAATATCACATGGTCCTAAGTATTCAGACCCATTGCTCAGTATCTAGCAGAAGCACCCTTTTGATGAAATACAGCCACAAGTCTTTTTGGGAAAGATGTAACAGGTTTTTCACACCTGGATTTGGGGATCCTCTGCCATTCCTCCTTGCAGATCCTCTCCAGTTCTGTCAGGTTGGAAGGTAAACGTTGGTGGACAGCCATTTTTAGGTGTCTCCAGAGATGCTCAATTGGGTTTAAGTCAGGGCTCTGGCTGGGCCATTCAAGAACAGTCGGAGTTGTTATGTTTGTTGCACAAACCTTCTTCCCAGTCTGAGGTCCTGAGCACTCTGGAGAAGGTTTTGGTCCAGGATATCCCTGTACTTGGCTGCATTCATCTTTCCCTCGATTGCAACCAGTCGTCCTGTCCCTGCAGCTGAAAAACACCCCCACAGCATGATGCTCCACCACCATGCTTCACTGTTGGGACTGTATTGGACAGGTGATGAGCAGTGCCTGGTTTTCTCCACACACACCGCTTACAATTAAGGCCAAAAAGGCCAATCTTGGTCTCATCAGACCAGAGAATCTTATTTCTCAACATCTTGGAGTCCTTCAGGTGTTTTCTTAGCAAGCTCCATGCTGTCTTTCATGTGTCTTGCACTGAGAAAAGGCTTCCGTCGGGCCACTCTGTCATAAAGCCCCGACTGGTAGAGGGCTGCAGTGATGGTTGACTTTCTACAACCTTCTCCCATATCCTGACTGCATGGAGCTCAGTCACAGTGATGTTTGGGTTCTTCTTTACCTTTCTCACCAAGGTTCTTATCCCCCAATAGTTCAGTTTGGCCGGACAGTCAGGTCTAGGAAGAATTCTGGTCGTCCCAAACGTCTTTCATTTAAGGATTATGGAGGCCATTGTGCTCTTAGGAACCTTAAATGCAGCAGAAATGTTTTTTGTAACCTTGGCCAGATCTGTGCCTTGCCACAATTCTGTCTCTGAACTCTTCAGGCAGTTTCTTTGACCTCATGATTCTATAGACAGGTGTGTGGCTTTCCTAATTAAGTCCAATCTGTATAATCAAACACAGCTGGACTCAACCATCTCAAGGATGATCAGAAGAAATGGTAAGCAGCTGAGTTAAATAAATGAGTGTCAAAGCAAATGGACTGAATACTCAGGACCATTTGAAATTTCAGTTTTTCTTTTTTAATAAATCTGCAAAAATGTCAACAATTCTGTGTTTTTCTGTCAATATGGGGTGCTGACCAGGTCACTTTAGTGGCTCACATATTTTTTTTAGAATGGACCTTTCTGAATACAGATACCAACCCATTCGTGCACTTCACATTCCCTGCAGTGAATGTTCTACCGTTTTCGCTATTGTCCTTATCAGAACTTCTGATGGTTTAGCTGGCGGCTGGTCTAGAATGTGGGCGGATAAACATTTTGCAAAGGTTAGGTGGGTAGTGATCCAGACTGTGATGTCACAGTGGGTGTTATGTTCAGATTCACCTGTTTTTCAGTGGTCTTTTTTATTCAAAGGATTTACACAAGAAGGAGAAAACATTGGTGTTCGAGACTCAGGGTATGTCACTTCCATGTACAGAACTTTTATTATTTAACTATACCAAGGTAAATACAGTTACCCTTTCAGTCGAATCACTTCGACGTTACATATGGGAACTCACCAGAGAGACCAATTGCCTTTGAGCTTTAAACAAAAGGACAATGAATATTGGCGTGCATTTGATTGTGCTCAGCTGCACCTCATCACTGTGTAAGTATAAGAGGGCACGAGCGGAATGCACATGCAGATTTTTGCTTCAGAGCCTTCGCCGTTCTGAGCTACTACAGGAGACCCCATCTGCGAGTTCTGGAGAACGCTCAAGTGGAGAGTACTGATTTCAAGAGTTTCTCTCATCTGACAGCGTTTCTCTGGGAAGCTGTCAGCGGATCCTGCGGGCTGGTGGCCTTTTTAAAGGCTGGCTGTGCCAGTTATCTTGCATATCCAGTGAGCAAAGACCTCTGAGTGCACGGAGTTGCCACGTCAGGTCTTCCCTGGGCACAGCGATCCCTCTAAAACCTTTTCAGATGCTCCTGGGGCATATTGCAGCTGCAGCCACGGTCACGCCACTGGGCTTGCTTCATATGAGAACGCTTAAGCGCAAGATGGGCATGGCACCGTGGCACACTCCGGATTGGCATTTCCCCGCAGTGTCATCGCCTATTCAGCCCGTGGACCAACCCTGCTTTCCTCCGGGTCAGAGTACCCCTGGGACAGGTGTCCAGGCATGTTGTGGTAAATACGGATGCCTCCTCCATGGGCTGGGGTGCTGTATGCAACAAGCAGGTGTTGGTCTGGACGGACAACACAGTGCCCGTTGCGTACATCATCAAACAAGGTGGTCTACGCTCCCGCCGCATGTCACAACTCGCATATCATGGTGCTTCTGTAGCAGATATCTGTAGGGCTGCGGGCTGGGCGAAACCCAACACCTTCGCTAGGTTTTACAACCTCCGCGTAGAGGCTACTAAAGACAGCAGGTAACCGAGAGGACCGACTGGTGCCGGCTTGCTGCACCACTCCCATGGGATCCATGCGCTATTTTTTTCTCAGTGTTCCCTTAACTGTGTGAACCTGAGTCCTTCCTGCCCCGCAGTCGGACCTAGAGCAGAGTAGCTCTGGCTGTGCATCCTCTGGGTCTCCTTCGCCCAGTAGGTTTGGCAACAAATCTCAATTTTTCCACAGTCAGCCAGAAGGCTGTGTTTCCCTTCAGTTATATCCATAATCTTATCAATATATTACATTTTCTTTATTCCACATGCGAGAACTGTGTGTTAAGTCATGTTCTCCGCTCCCCCAACCACCTGCTTCAGTACAACTGGCGACCCTGTGGGGCCCCAATCTGGCCCCCAGGGTGTCGGGGAAGGTACGTGCAGACTCATCTGCTGACAAACTTGGAAAAAAGTCATGGCCTGTTCCATGGGTGTCCCCATATGTAACATCAAAGTGATTCGACAGAAAGGGTAACGTGTAGGTTACAAACGTAACCCACGTTCTCTGATCTCAACTTCTTAATGTGAGATTAAGACTCAAGGCTCGACTTAAACAGTTTTTGAATCCATTCAGCCGATCTCTGGGTCTCAAAAATGCCTCAAGAGTTTTTATTTCCTATTTAAAACTTGACTCTATAGTTATATCGTTTAGACTGTCATAAATTAAAAAGTTTTTTCTCTAGGAACCATATTTCATTTCGGCGTAATAATCAAGGAACTTTACTGCTGTACCATGGCTGCAGCAGGCTTTGTTACAAAGCAATTGAAATTGCTAGGGACTCGCTAGTTCCTTGATTATTATGCTAGAATGGAAGTATAGTTCCAATGATATGCCAAGCTACAGCTATAAGTGCTCTACCAGACCTGGAGATCGACTGAATGGATTCCAAAACTCAGTAAAACTCAGGTGTTGAACTGTTGGTGAGTTGGAAAATAAATGTATAAAGTGGAGTGTTTATTTAAAACCAGTACAATTTTTATTATAACTAGTAAAACCATTAAAAATTCTGATGGTTTCTATTGTTTTATTTTCCCAGAAGGGTTAACAACAGCACTAACTAGACAAACTTGACCCCGTGTATTGCATAATACAACATAATGAAATAAGGTGTGAATGCTCGTATAGCGCAAGAATGATGCAAACGAGCTTGAGCAGTGTTTAATAGTGGAAATATTGAGTCAGGCCTTCAATCTGTGCTGTTTAGTTCAAGTTTAGCTTGACTTTCTTGTCAGGATTAGCAAATTATACTAAAATATCTTGCACCTGCAGATTCTGACAGAAAATCCCAGCTGGCCATTGGCAGTTTCCACAATTAATGCGACAACGAACCTAGGAGAAAAAAAACCCTAAGGGGACGTGAGACACTGAAGCACACAGACCTTATGAAAAAGTACCATGGTATTACCATAAATATGTATAATGCTCTCTAACTTGATAGTAATAACATTGTATTCTTGGAATACATTACAAAGGTGTGTACACAAGATAAAGTGTAAAACATTTTTTTTTTTTCTGTGCATTTATAAATTAATCAAAGCATGAATGTTTTTGCACATACCTCAACATGAAAAAAAAGAGAGGTTTTAGTTTCTGTCAGGCTCTTTTCATTGTAAAATCCCTCATTGTTTTAATGCCCAAGGATGTTGTAAAGCTTAACAAGGACTCTGGGATCATTCTTGCATCCCTGAGGAAGTAAAGAGAAAAACAGCCATTGGCGACTCCTGCATAAGGGCAGTGTTTTATGAGCGGGCGGATCGCTGCATTGTATGCTAATTGTTTGAAAGCACCATTTTTCCTCACCCTGGCCAGCATCGGACACTTGCTGATGCTGTAGGTTTCTTGAAGGGAATTAATGCACACAGGCGATATACATTACCGCAAAAGGTGTTGCACAGCAGTGAAAATGTGAAAAGCCACATGCACGCTGGCAGAGACTTGCCTGTTTAACTTCCATTGTAACAGAAGGAACAAGAAAAAGGACGTTCTTAGTATCACTATTATGTGACAAAGTGCTTATCTCGCTGCACCCAAAAATGAGTTCATTTGCGTAGGCTCTTTGTGAAAAACTTGCCAAAAAATCATTATGCAATTATGCAAGTGCCAGTGAAAGGACTATAGCTATCTTTAGACGTTGTGCAAATATTACATCAGGAGACCTTAATACATTCTGAATTTTAATTAGACAAGGCAATATTATCAATTAGTGAAGCCGTCAAGGCAAATATTCAGATTAAAAATAAAATGACAGTGTGTTACAATTCGAAGTGTTACATTCTTCATCTGTGTTGCTTTTAGAATCACCAGTAAGGTGTTGATGCTAAAACATCAGGAACTGATTGGAGAGATTAGAGATGTTAGGTAAGAAATGTTTCAAAGGTGGAGCAAATTAATACATTTGAAATTTTTTTTTAAATATCATGCATAGTAAATTGTGCACCAGGGTTGTTACAGTTAGCTAAAACAAAAAAAAGTTGGTATTTAAAATATAATAAAAAATACAAAAGTTTACATTGATTCAAAGCAACGTTTCTCTTTTTTGTTTAGCTTCTGGGACTTCGTGGTGGGCCGTGATGCGTCCTGGACGGCCTTGATCTTTTTCTCCTGGGGCTTGACCAGTCCTCTCCTGATGACGAAGCCCACTGGGGGGAGGCTTCCTAGGTGACGTGCGTTGACAGACGGGGCAGGCCGAGCAGAACCTCCTCACCTCCGCCTCAAGTCCTGGCCAGTGAAACCGATCCCGAATGCGTTGCGTGGTGTTCTCCGCTCCCAAGTGCCCCGCCATTGGATGGGAGTGAGCGAGTTCCAGGACCGTCTCCGTCTTGGAGCGGGGCACTAGGAGCAGTTGTTTTTCCTCCCCCCGCCTCTGAGCCACACAGTAAAAAAGGCCATTCTGGACGATGAAGTGCGGGAGAGGGTGAGGGAATGGATGGATTTCCCGGCTATCTATCACCCGGACTTGCTTCCAGCAGTGCTTAAGTCGGTCGTCCTCTCGTTGAGCCACTCCGAAGGCCCCCCCTTCCGTGTCCTGCTGGAAAACATCAAGAAACACGTTAGTATCACGAAAGGGGGCCTCACCGTCTCTCCCGCTGTCCGTGGTGGCGAGGGCCGGTCTGGTTCCCCGGGATGGCCGGCGTCGTCTCCTCCGCGGCGGGCGGCTGGGCTACGTACTACTGGGACGAGACTGGCCGGGGTTTGAGGTGGTGTTCTCGAACCCCGGCCAGTCTCGTCCCAGTAGTACGGGCACCGGCAGGTCGGTGACAACTCCCACTTGTACCACGGTCTTGGTGGCGCCTCTTCAAATGCTCTTCTGGCGCTAGAGAACA
This sequence comes from Enteromius afrohamiltoni, assembly GCA_034779775.1. Taxonomy (NCBI): domain Eukaryota; kingdom Metazoa; phylum Chordata; class Actinopteri; order Cypriniformes; family Cyprinidae; genus Enteromius; species Enteromius afrohamiltoni. Next base: position 19,688,809 of record JAUYWG010000056.1, read on the forward strand.
TGACAGACACAGAGGTTGTGAACACAAAAAATCCTTGAAGGGTGGATTTATTTCCAATAAAACAGGTTAGTAAAGTAATACGGTGCTGGTGGTGGTGGCAGTGCTTGGTGTGGCTGTGATGCTCGGTTTCCTCCTTATCCTCATCCAGGTGCCAGTGAAAGGTGCTCGTGGTGTGTGGTGCCCGGGCGCTTCGTTCACGGCGATGCTTCTGGGGGAATAGAGAAAGGTAAGTCATACACAAATAGCATGAATGGAGTTGGTACTCAACACTTCCGCGTTGTGGTGTTCCTTTCATTTGGGTCCCGCCGTGAACGATTGGCCTGGGCAGATTGGTTCCAGGTGTCGGTGCTGTGTTGCCAGGGCTACGCTGATCGGTGGCCGTCACAATATATATATAACAACAACTGTGAATAGGGTGATTTTTGAGAGTGTTCTGGAGAAGCTTATGGCATCTTCATCTGTTGTAAACACAATTGATCGGCTTCTTCCTGAGCCACACACAAAACCCCTAAAGGTTTGACTTCAGTGAGTCAGATGAACCAAAGGAGAGGATGAAGAGGATGAGGAGAAGTTTCCTGTTACAGAAGCCTCTGTGTTTGATGACTTGGAGAAAGTCACTTAACCTGAGACGGAGGAGAGACGCCGCAGATGCACTGATGATGGCAGCAAAGACAGCAGAGATCAATGAGTCAGACCAAAATCAATCACAGCAACACCCACAGCCTCCAGCTCAGAATAAAACACCCTCCAACCGCTGGCCCAGCCAACACAGAATGCTCTGGCAAGGTTATGAACAATGACAATCTTCTCGTAATCTTAAGAGGAGTTATGGTGGTTCTGAAAACATGAGGACAAAATCATATTTATCAACATTAATTTCTAAAAGTTGTAGATGAACGTTCACCTAAGATTTAACATTACAGTATGAGTGTTTGCAAAATACTAAAAAAATTTTTTTACGTAACCAAAAAAAGGATAAAAAATTTTGACATTTTGAACATATATAGAATTTCAAAAATAGGGTTTAATAGCTTAATGTGAATGTTCTTAGAATGTATTTTGGTTAGTTGGGTTAAGACCTGTTTCGACAACTAAAATCTAGTAATTGGGACTTTTTATTTCACAATTCCGTTTTTTTTTTTCTAGAATTACAAGATATAAAGTCACAATTGAAATTTCAAGGGTATAATCGACACTTACGATTTTTTTTTTTATAATTGTGCAACGTGAGTCAATTAATCAGAAATGTTCATATTGAGGTCTCTGACTTTTTTCAGATTTTGCTACCTTGTAAAACTGAGATAAACAGACTGAGATGTTTTATTTGTGAGAAACATCTGGGAAACAGCAAACAACTGAGATGGTAAATACTGCTGTTTTTCTTTACGACTGCATGAATGTGAGCTGGTGTGATGATTTTGTCTGACTTGTTGTGTTTTTATGCTTTTCCAAAATCCCTTGGCAGGGAAAAAGCAGTCTAAGAAAGAGAGCTGACAGCCTGTCAGCAGACATCCAGACGTGTCAGATCCTCTCAGCTCCGTTCTGACAGGCTGCTGAGTGTGACTCCATCTGAAGGACCTTTACAGGACCCAACGTCCTTCATGATATCAACACAGTTGAGGAGACCCTCCCCATGAGGGGCGGTACACAATAAATACGTTTGCATGTTAAGCATGCTATACAAATTACTTCAACACATTCATATTATACTTTAGTGAGAGAAGCAAATATTAGAGGTCAACAAGATTTTATATTTTAAAGAGATTTATATTTTATTCCTCAAGGCATGTTACAATAATAATAATACAATAATGTTGCAAAAGATTTCTAATAAACGCTGTTTTCCCCCCAGCTTTCTATGCATCTATATATCTTAAAATCTTTCCACAAAATAAAGTGCAACACAACTTTTTGAATATTGATAATAATTAGAAATGTTTCTTGAACAGCAAATCAGCATAGTAGAATTTCTGAAGGATCATGTGTTTTTGCTTTATTTTTAAAATCAAATAAATGAAGCCTTGGTTGGACAAAAGTCTTTCAAAAACCTTTAAAAACTAAAAATCTGTTTTTGCAAATTACTTATTGAATATAGAATAGGGATTAACAAAATAATTAATGAAGTAATACTAAACATAAATTAAGTTTAATTATATTATATAAAACTACTAATTATTTATTTTTTAAAATTAATGTTCCGATTATTCAAACCTTTGTTAATTTTTACTTCTGTACTTTCAAAACTTAATAACTGTGTGAGGACACAGATTAACTGTGACCTTAAAGTGTCCTGTCTGATCTTGTCCATCTTATATAACCATGGGAAGCATTAAACACAACCTGACATGGTCAAAACATGATCGGTATCACGTAACAAGCAGAAGTGCTGAGCAGGAGCCTGGCCTCATCCAGAAGCGCTCTCTGAAGGTCACGTCACTGCAGTGATGAGACACCACGGCTCCAGAAGAGATGAGAAGTTCTGTTCCTGACATCCCTGGCTCTGCAGCGAGACTGTCTTCAGAGAGGCCTGAGTCAGTGCTACCCACTCACAAACTACAGCACTGAGAGAAAAATAATAATGTACAGTGGGTATTGACAGAAAAACACAGAATTGTTGATATTTTTGCTGATTTGTTAAAAAAGAGAAACTGAAATATCACATGGTCGTAAGTATTCAGACCCTTTGCTTTGACACTCATGTATTTAACTCAGGTGCTGTCCATTTCTTTTGATCATCCTTGAGATGGTTCTACACCTTCATTTGAGTCCAGCTGTGT
>JAUYWG010000056.1:19702056-19716104 GCA_034779775.1 Enteromius afrohamiltoni
ACAAAAAAACTTACATGTATATATTTAAGAAAAATATGGGGTTTATGTTTTAAATATGCTTTTATATAATATAAATGATATGAATATAAATATATACATGTAAGCACACGTAAATAAAGTATAACTGTATGTGTTAGTGTCCTTTTATATTGTATGTACATAATAAATATACACAGTATATTATATACTTTTACATACTTTTATTTTGGATGTGTTTGTGATTAATTGTTTGACAGCACTAATTTATATATACCTAGCACACATTATTTATGCTGTTATAATTTTACAGTGTAAATTAATTTGTGCTATAATCTGAACCATCATAAATGCATCTAAATGTTGCTCCAGTAACTCTTGCAATGGAAAGATGGGTTTTGTAGATATTGATTTCATACGGTTGGTAACAGCAATTTTTTTTTGTTGTTGTCTTATTATATTAAGTGAAATTGTTAATAAAAGGTAAGAATTTGAATATGAAAGGTGATGCATGCATTTAGTGTGGTTAGGAAGAAATACCCTTCTAAATGACCTGGAAATCAACTTAAATTATGTTTGTATGCTGTATTAAGTCATATATAATGTAATTTCCCAACAACAAAACTGTGGTCAGTCAAATTCTGAGTGGCTTTATTTGGAAAACCACTAGCCACAGAGGTTATTGAGCAAAAAAAAAAAAGTTCCCGTCAGGCAATAAACAATAAATGAAACTCCAGTTTATTGAATTTAAAGTCTGTCTTAGCGTCCCTGATTCTTCATTGCGACTCAGCATTATTTGCCTCAGACATCTATTTAATTAGTGGAGGGGAATTTCTTTCAGTGAAAGCCTACGCATCTGACTCAGTTCATCTTCTCATTTGTGTGGCCAGTTCAGAGGACTCGTCCTGCTCCTCAGCTCTGTCACCTCTCTGAGGTTCAACAAATGATATGCCATACAAGGTCACATCACCGTCTCTGAAGCCAGTAATTTTACGTCACACATGTGTGATGATGAAATCGCAGTAAGTCCTGTGGCTGACCACTCATCCCACGCTGCTGATGTGACAGTATGCAGTCGGGAAGACCATAAACATGAGGCCCAGCAGGAGCAGAAGGGCATTCTCACAGCCGTGGTCAGGTTCAGTCTTTAGACCAGGCGGCTAAAACATGCTAATCTCTGCCACAAAGCACTGTTGCAATGGATGGAATGGGACTTTTTTGTGACATTAGACTACAGCATGACATAATATGAAAAACAAGCTACAGATGTATAACAATATTACAGCAACAATAATGATAAATAAATAAAAATTGGACCGAGTCCTATGGTGTGACTGCAAAATGTAGAAAAAAATGTTACAAATAACATGAGAGAGGTTTATAGGTTTGTTGTTTTTACATTTTCTGTCACACCATAGGACATATTAATCAATGTATATGTTTATCAAATGTAAAACATAATATGCAAATGTTTGTATAGTACGCAAATATGAAATAAAAATAATAATTGTACATTACAGTGGAGATTTTAAACAAAAACAAACATTAAACATAATGATTGTATTTTATTCTATTTGCATTGTCCAGATCTTATTTAATCCCAAAATTAAATAGCAATTTATTTGAATATAAATATTTTATTCATTCAAGTTTTTTTTTTTACATTCTCAATAATTCTTCTTAATTGTGCATTGTATAATAATGTATAATCTCTGCATCAAGAATACAATTTTGTTTTGTCACAACAGTATGTTTGCAAATATTTCTTCAATATATAATCAATACAGAAAACGGCTTCAACACACTGCATTTTTGTTTTGCATTAATAAGAACATGCATGAATGTTCTTATTACATGAAATGTGCTTAATTGGCATGAAAATAACATTATCGTGCAATAATATAGCACATGCTTTATTTTCTTTATTAGATGCCAGCTTTATTTTCTCAATGCAGAAAATAATTTCATTTGATTGCGAGGTGAAATGTGACATTTATATATACCTGTTTAAACCACGCAACTATAAACCATGTGTGACATCTTAGGACATCCTCTGACCTCAGTCATAAAATGAAAAGGCGTCATGCCTCAGACTAAACGGCCTTTGTCAATGGACCAAACGGCATCGTGACTTAGACTGAAAGGTTTCAGGTCTCTGAAAAAACGACGTCCGCTGTCAGGTCTCGTACAATCAGGCGTAGGGTGAAACAGACTCAGATTAAAAGGCATCAGACAAAAAGTCGTACCTGATTGTACGAGACCTGAAGACTTTCAGTCTAAGTCACGATGCCGTTTGGTCCATTGACGAAAGCCTGTTAGTCTCATTTTATGACTGAGGTCTGAGGATGTCCTAAAATGTACACCACACACTAATGAAGAATGGGCGCGTGGGTGTTTCATTCTCAGATCTATAAATACGCTCGGGTTTAGTAGGTTTCACAGCATGATAAACAGAAGCATCTTAGGGGAATTCTCTACATCTTCCCCTTTCTAAAGGTAAAGTGGAAAGGTTGTGATAACATTTAAAATGATGATGCAAACATGATCTTAAAGCTACGCAAAGGAAAGCATAAGATTCCTCTTGGTTTACTGATGAATGGCTAATTACGTGTACGTGTGCATATCATGGAACCAAGTGCATTTATATCAATATTAAGTTACTAGTAATCAATAAAAATTGCATTATTTAGAAATGTCAGTGTTGATGCTTAATATGAAAATAAACAAATTTGGGTAATATGAATACTACTTTTCTGGAATTGAGAACTAAAACGTCCAAACAAATGTTTAGAGGTGCAAGAAGAAGCCTGGTGCTTTTTAGCAAGTGTTTATGCCGTTTCCCTTTGACCCCTGAACTCTGATTGATGAGTCCAGGAGCGGTTAGCAAATTAGAGCCGTGACCTCTGATGTATCCGCCATGTGAGGTATGAGCCCGAGTTAGACTGACCTTAGACCTTTATGTAGAACATTCTTTAGCTTGTCTGTCCCAAAACTTAGTGTGGGCGTCAGACGCTAGCATGTTGATAATGCTCAAATAAGCATAAGAATACACAAATATTAAGTAAAATATTCTGTTGCTTGATTAATTAGCTTCCCATATAAATTAAGAGATGCATTTAAAATCGATCTTTTGCATTCCAAAAAATCCAAAGCATTCTAAAATACTTTAGAATTCCAAAATCTTGATGGTTGCTATGATACCATAGAATGGCGTGTGTAAGCTGGTTTACTGAAATCATCCTGCCAGAGATAAAGATTAATAATGTTGGTTATTACAGCATGCAAAGCAAGTGAAATATTGAAGCTGTCACTGGCCTTTTAAGGCTTTAACCAAAACATGTCACAGCAGAGAAAATAACCGTGATGCTATCCAGAGAGAAGCGTTTGTTTGGGAGTTTGACAAAAAGCCCCGTTGGGTCAGCGGGCAGCCCGAGCGGAGAGACCCGCGGTCCGAGCAGGGGAATGTGATATATTGTGGCAGGAAGATTAAACCAGACCAGAGTGGCCTCAAGCCCAACCGACCAGCAAGAAAAACAACGGCCTGAGGAGAACATACGATGGGGGAGGATGAGAAACACACAGAAACCTTACAGTCACAACGAGTACACGGCCTGCCAGTCTTCATTAGCAGCACAGAGCACGTTTCAGAGCAGTTAAACACACAAAAACTCATTTAGAGATTTCATTTTGAAGGAAAACTATAATTTTATTCAGCTACTGACAGTTAGGACAATCAGTATCAATAATCAGCATTATATTATGATTTTTGAAGATCATGTGACACTGAAGACTGGAGTAATGATGCTGAAAATACAGCTACGCATGACAGAAATTCATTTTTACAGACATTCACATTACTTTAAATAATAATAATACTGTTTTACTGTAAAAATTCAGCTTTGGTGAGCAGAAGATACTTTTTTATTTTCAAAAACATTCAAAACAACTTAGTGACCTCAAATATTTAAATTATAGAAATAATATTTTATTCAATATATATAAGCTAATCTATTTGAGTAATACATCTAAGTATAAATACATTAAAAGATTTACATTAAACATTTAATTATATTATACAAATATAAAAATTATATTACAGAAATAATCATTTAAAAATGAAAACAACTTTTATATAAAAGTATATAGGCTATATATCAATGTGGGCAAGCACATGAACAACATTTATGAGAAACATGCATGCCAGTTATATATCAGCCATACATTGGGGAAAATAAAAAAATACCACAAGGCCTAATTAAACGTAATGAAGTGTCACTGATTCGGAGGAAGTCACAGACACCTCTTCTCTTATCATCGATCTCATGACCTACATTACACAGTCCTTTCTTTTTTCTTTTGCTCCTCTCAGCTTGCCCTTGAGACAGCGGCGATGTCCCTCCGCCGGGACACGTCCCACATGTTGGACCTGTTCCCGTAATCTGCTTCCACTGAGCTCTTATCTGGAGAACAGGAGACACCATTGTCCTTCTCCTCCTCCAATGATGAAACATTTTGGCTGCTTTTGGAGAGATGGGCTGTTATTTGTTGTCCGTTTTTTTCTCAGCATGTTGTGCAGAAGCTAAATAAACAGTTGTGCTTGGGCTCAATACATGTCACATAGTGAAGTCTGATCTGTTTGTTAAACAAATACACGAATACCTTTAGCTGCTCTCTTACTGACACATCTGATTGAAAATGTATTGCATGAGATGCAATAGTACGTGCTTCCGGAGACACTTCAGTAAAAGCCTTTTTCTTAAAGCTATAGTACACTTATAAAAAAGTTCTGTCATCATTTACCTGTATGTCTTTCCAAAATGATTTGTATTTCTTCCATGGAAATACAAATGAAAGTAAATGAGGACGGGTGACATTGAGCGAAGGAGTGAACTGTTTTTGTATATCGATAGTTGTTGAATTTGCACTCAAAATTCAATTTCGTTTTTTGAGGTCAGGCACACTCTGTGTAAAGGGAACGCATTTTATGAGGTCAGAAATTGGTCAATAAGCTCAAGATGACCTGTCAGTCATCTCTCCTTACTCTTCACACTGATCAGTCAAATATGACTCCGGCAACTTGATGCACGGTTGCCAAGTCTCCATTTATTCAACAAAACTGCACCATTTCAAAATGTTGCCACAGGTTGATTATTCCACATTGGTTAATGGTTTGATATAGTGCATAATTGAAATTTGACTGAAAAGCTTGCATTTAAATATTTTGCATTCTATCGATGATAAAACTGCCCTAGATGTTAGGTTTTGTGAAAGAGGACAGCTGGAGGGAAGCAGCAACAGCTTTGTGGGCAGTGCGTTATCATATAGGCCTAGTGTTGCTGAGCTACTGAGGCCTTGAGTTCAAACCCTGGCACGTGAACATTTCTGAATCCTGTTCCCTCTTGCATGTTCTGTTGTTTCATTTTCCTATCCAAATAAATTCAAAAAGAAAAGGCACATTTTCTATAAAGGCTGTTTCTATAAAGTGAGGCAATTCCAAATTTGCAAGGACAGTCTGGCACTTCTGACTCACAAGCTGTAAGTGCCTATATTATCATATTTAAAGAATTTGCCGCTGACTATTCTAGTGTAAGTTTTAAGCGGTGAAGGGTAGTGCTTGTTGTTTGTCGTTTCTCTGATCACAGATGCAGACATGGTAATGTTTACGAGACATGATGCAACGCAATGCTTAAAAAGACAGTATGAGTCATGATAATCAGTAACTATGCACACTTGTTTAGGTGTCATATATCTGCGTATCTGTGTGTTGATTACTTGCTATTGATAGCTGCAGATATAGACAGCTAACTTGTCCGAAATCACTTACTTCCCTACTATATAGTACGCGAAAAACAGTATGCCAGGCGAGTAGTATGTCCGAATTCATAGTATTTGAAATTCAGTAGGTGAGAAGTACCCGGATGACCTACTGCTTCCGCCCGAATTCTGTAGTACACATACCATGGACACTTTCCTATCCCATGAGGCTCCGGGAGAGGCGTTATATTCGGAAAAATGGCGGAAAGTTGAGATGCGGATCATTTCAAATGCAAGTACCTCAGGAAGAAAACGTTGTTTATCGTGATTAAATTACAGTTGTTTAACACAATCTAAATAAACCGAAGACTTATTGAAAGTTTACATTTTCGCGCTGTTGTGACCACGCACGACACGTGACAACATCAATATGGCGGATGTAGTACGTCCGAATTCCATTCATACTAACCCCATTCATACTATATAGAACGTGCAAACAATTATAGAACAATTTTTAATGTAGTACCTACTTAAGCAGTATGCGATTTTAATGACAAGGGGCGTAACATTTCCACCACACACTTCAGGTATTCGGCCAATCACAATGCACTGGATAGCTGGCCAATCAGAGCACACCTCGTTTTTCAAAAAGATGAGCTTTATAAAAATCCATGCCTTTCAGGAAGGTGGGATTAGAGGAGAAACAATAATGTACAGCATGTGGAATTTTTTTTTTTTTTTTTTAAACCCTAAACCACATCATATGACCCCTTTTAAAAAAAATTACAATTTAATAATTTTTAGATATAAACTAAGAAACACCATGTACTGGCTTTATGGCCAGCACACTTACATACAGTGCTGTTCAAATGCTGCTAATCCAGTTCAACTGTCCTTAAATATAATCTAAAACAATACAATTCATATATATTAGTTTGAATGAATAACTAAATACCACGCTACCGTGACTGAGGTGAATTAACTGCGAGCTTTTATCACGCAATTCTTGTAATTGCACGTTTATACGCCGTAGTTCTCGGAACTGCGAGAAAAAAGTCGTAATTGTGAGACATAAGGTCAGAAACAGCAGCGGAAAAGTGCGAAAGCATCGCGCTCGTCATTGCTTAAATTCCACGTCGATGGAGATATTCGAAAACAAGCCCTGCCAGAGTTTTCCTCAACAACCTCTCATTCTCAAAAAGGGAAAAGGCGAGGGGCAACAGTAACATTCCTGCGCCTCCTCTGTACAGTACCATAATGCTGCCTTACTCAGTTCAAGCCGAGGTGGGCGTTCGTCAGCTCCACTTTCAAAATCACTGCAATGAACAGCAGCGATTCCAACCAATTTCTTACGAGCACGTTTAAGGGATGACGCGCGGACGGTGACCTTTGCGCGACGGTATAAGAAGACCGCAGAGGCCAAACGCGGCACTTCACCTGCGTGTCCGATGCGTAAAAGCGCGCAATGATAAGAAAACGCGCACACTGCGGTTCCGCCGCGCTTCATCTGAATCTGGAAATGAGGATTAGGAGGTCGTTGGGTGAAGCGAATCGCCCTCCTTTGTTCGCGCGGATGAGGGTCTGACGTGTTCCCGGGGTATTTTTTAGTCGCAGTTCAAACGCTGAACACACACACACACAACACACACACACGCTCTCAATGCTGCTATGACTTCCTGCATGCGTCTGTACTGTGATCTGATTGCTCTTCGCATGCTGCTGCTCATCTCGGTGCTGCTCGTGTGTGTGAGGTCCGATCCGGGTGAGTTTGCCTGTCGATTGTAACCCTTTGACTGTGCGTTTCATTGTTTGTACCCTGCCATGCTGTAGCCGGGCGCTTCCTGAGATCGCGAACTCATGGGAATGAATGGAAATGTCAGGCAGTGTTTACACACGGGGCAAGTTGTCACGCGGTTTACAGATTAATGGAAGAAGGTTCTGAGTCGAAACTCTGTTATGTCGGTTTCCAGCATCATACTGGATCGCTTGTTTGATGACAAGTGAAGAACACTTCAAACCACAATAGTAGGCTATCATAGTAGGAGTCAGAAGGTATGGTTTAGCTTCTAAAAAGAACAGTATTTTTTTCCTAAGTGGCCTTCATGGCTTTGATATTGTTGTCACTTTTCCCATTTTAGTCTGTTTACCAGTTGACAAAATTTGAGGGTATTTAATACATCATATGAAAGCTATATAAATAAGTTTTCCATTGCTACTTATGACTGGTTTTGTACTTCAGAGTCACATATGTTGATGCTATTTAGAATTCAAACAGAATTTGTATTATCAGTGTCAGTGACCCGCCGGTTCCTATTGTGACAACTTGCCCCCTACTGTATAGTGGCACAAAAGGAGATTGATTATCTGGACCGACCAGCTCAAGTAGACCCTCTAAAGCCAGATTCCTGTACCTGCTGTAACCATGCCGACTTAAACCAGCCTATTTTGTCAGAATGTTTAAGTTTATCACAGAATACTGGTGTTTAATAGGATATAATACATTTCTGGTGCATTGTAGATAATGCCACTTATTTATTTGAGCTAATATTCAGTAGATTTCAAACACAGGTGTCAGTACCCAGCAGGTTCTCACTGTGACAACATGCCCCATACTGTGTGTGTGCAACAGGATCTACCTAATTTAAAAAAAATGTGTACAATCAGCCTAAGCTGGTGTTTGACAGATTTTATTTGGTTTGTCAGCTGGAACCAGACCAGGCTTGGAAACCAACTAAATCAAACCAACAATCTCAGGCTAGTTTTAGTCCCCCCCCCCTCCCAGCAGGGAATAATGTACAGTTTATGTAGCTTGATTGGTTGTGTACATTCATATCTACTGTTTATTTTTACCTCTGGCTATAAATATTCTGATTGACATTGAGATTTAATGCCGTGATCTGTTCATCTTTTAGAGACCGTTTCTTTCCAAACAGTGCGCTGTTCTGTCCTGACAGGGTCTGTGTTGGACACAAAGGGCCGCTGAGGATCTGAACACTCGCTCATTCATGTGTAAATATCTCTGTCTCTGTGTTCAGCGGATAACCGATGCTTGTCGTCCCTCATCTCCACATGTGAAGACTGTCTGAGACTCGGCCCTGAATGTGCGTGGTGCTCTCAGGAGGTAATGTGTGTGTGTGTGTGTGTATAAGCTGCCATTGTTGCATCTCGGCACACTGCTCGAGGTCTGAGTGTGTGAAGTGCTTATGTTTGGTCTGTTAGTGATAAAGCACCAGAACCCTAATCCCCAGTATGCACCGGTGATCGTGGGAACCCATAAAACTGAAATGCGGAAACATCTTTGTGCCGTGTTTACCCCTAATACTAGCACTCTGAAAGCACTTATTAGTCACTGAAGTAAGCACCATGTAAGGGACAGTTTTGTACTTTTTTTCTGAGAGTGTAGTGAAGATAAATAGTTTTTTTTTCCTGATAGATTCCAGTGAGGTTCTGCTATTAACTGATTTCCCAAATATCTGAGTTGATTCTTAAATAAATGAAGAAGAAATTGTGAGCAGTTGCGACTTGGTGTGACCAATTGTTGTTGTTCTAAGCTAAAGCAGTAAATAAAGCTGAAAAAATCAAATCTAAATATTGGACAAAAAAGTAAAAATAAGTTTTTAAGTACTAAAATTATTAAATTTATAAAATATATTCAAGCTAATATGTTAAAGTGTTGAAACAAAATATTAAAAAACAAAAAATGCATAAAACAACTTACTAAAACATAAATCATAGGGGGAAAAAATGATTCAAAATGATTTAAAAATGATCACGAAGGCTATTGTGTACGATACAACTGAAATGTATCTAAAGCAAAGCAAAATAGAAATATAAAAAAAACTTATTAAAGCTAATTACAAGTGTAAAAAATAAAATGTGATAAAACAAAATAACTACAACTTTAAATATTTCAAAATTATTACAAAATAAAATAATAATATTTAAATAATGCTAAAATGACACTGGAAAAATATTAAAGAATTATTTTGGTGACTATATTAAAACCATTCCTCACATTATACATTAAAAGGCATGCATTAAATCCGAAGATTAATAAATCAAATACTATAATGTTTGTTATAGTATTGGTTTAGTCAAGAAACACTAAATATGAAATACATTGGAATATTTAACAATAAAAATAATAAATATAAATAGAAAGGTTTTTTTAAAGTTATAATTATTAAAATTCATAATTTAAATGAAAATATACAATGAAAAGCCAAATATAAAAATGTGTGTATATATATCATAATAAGAATCTTCTCACATTATTAATCAACAGTGAGTAAATCAAATACGTAAGCACTTGGCCATTAAAGTCTGGTTGTGGTTTGTCAGGCCTTAGTCAGTTTATAGAGTTGTAACTTTCTCTATCTCTGACGTGTTTATTCCCTTGGGACGAACAATTGATTTAAATGCTTTCTTTGTAAAGAGATTCATGCTTATTCCCGGGATTGTGGTTAAGTTCATTAAGTGGCTGCGGTGCTCAGCACCAGTCAGACTAATCCCTGCAACCGTCTCTGAGCTAAAGAGCTTTCAGTAATGCCACCCTACACAACAGTCGCCTTGTTTCTTGAAGAAACAGGCATTAGCAGTGACCCGCTTACCCCAGTTTGTTTACGCTGACAGAGGTTTCTGGACGGGGCTCATGTGAGCCAGCGATGCGGATCTGTGTCTGACCTGCGAGTCCGAGGCTGTGAAGAGGCTTTTATCCAGAACCCGAAGGTGAAAGTGGAAGTGAATGCCACTGTCGCCGGCTTACAGGTGTCACCGAGAGAAATTAACATCCACCTACGACCAGGTAACGTCTGACCACAAAACCACTGAACTGATACGCGAACACCCTTGCTGGGTGCACCCTAGCAACACATTACCAACTGAAAAACACCTTCAAAAGAACAACACAACATTAACGCAGAACGCCATGGCAACCAGCAGTAGTGTTTTTCTTAAAATGTCAAATGGTAAATGCGGTGATGTCACTTCCTGTGCCAGGCGGCGAGGTGTCGTTCGTGGTGGAGGTGCAGCAGTTGGAGCGCTATCCTGTGGATCTGTACTATCTAGTGGATGTCTCGGCCTCTATGCAGGACAATCTGGACCGGCTGAATGCGGCGGGTCTGGCTCTGTCTCATCTGATGAAGGAACACTCCAGCGACTTCAGAGTGGGCTTCGGCTCATTCGTGGATAAACCACTGTCTCCTTACATTGATGTCCATCCCTCCAAACTCCTGAACCCCTGCAGGTGAACACCGTACACCCAGAACTACAGCACAACAACTTAACAATAATAATAATTCAAAGAAAACAAAAACAAAAAATCAATAATAATAATGAAATAATACCAATACTAATATAACTACTACTAATAATATTAATAATATTTAATATAAGTTATTAAATAATACATTGATAAATTATTAATTTATTTATTCATTTATTAATTATTAATTAATTTATGACATTAATAGTTTAAATCAAAAATCTATTTAAGAATGATCTAACCTAATGAGAAAATTGAAAAAAGTAATAATAGGTAAAAATAATAATAGTTACATAATAAGAAGAAGAATATTATTGTTATTATTGTTATTAAACTACTAAATATTATGTTATTAAATAATAATAATAATAATTGATGCAAATAATGAATATCCTAATATTTTACGCGTCTATTCACATGATTTTTAAAATTTTATTATTATTAAATAAATTATATAAATAATAATAAATTGATAAATTAGTAATTTGCTTACATTAAAATAAAAAAAAAAAATTAATTTTATAAATATTTTATAATAAATTTGATTAAAAAATATCTTTCTGTCTATAAATATATATGCACATTATGGATGTCTCTTTAATCAGACACCTGACTCAACTCATCAGCTCATTAGTAGAGACTGCAAGACCTGAATCAGACGTGTCTGATAAGGGAGACATACAAAACATGCAGTGCAGGGGTCCTTGTAGGACAGGCTTGAAAACCACTGATTTAAACAGTTACAGTATTTTTACAGCTCTGTTCCCTTCATTTATGACTCATGTGCATCTACTTTTTATTTTGGAAAGGGATTTTAGGAGAAACAAGTTGATACTTGAGTTCTCCTGTAAATATTATTACTTTGCATCTCTTCATGCTTCTGAACTGAGATTGCTGCAGAATCATAAAGCTCAGTTTTTTTGGAGGAGAACAAGATTATTTTGTCCACATTGTTCAGATTGTATCTCTTGTGAAACCTTAGCAATACAAATACAAAAAATTTGTTGCCTTTTTGTGAAGGACATCCTTTTTTATATCGCTGTTCCCTGGAAGCTCATGACCCTAAAATGATTCACTCAAGTGGGAACTGCAAATGGAAGGATAGGTTTATTTTCTTTATAAACTGAGCAAAATATGCATGCTTATGATGACATATTTATGATGACTTTATTACAAATGTTTCTCCTTCTTTTGAAAATAAATAAACAGACAACAACAAGCTGTTAAGAAATCGATGAGAAAAGATTGCACTCAATTTATCACAGTGTTTAGTATTATTTTATGCTATTACAATATTTATTAATTATTATGAATTGTCTTTTATTGTTACAGTTTCTGTTCTAATTTTAATATTAATTTAATTTGATAAATTTGTAGTTATATTATTGTGGTGTTTTTGTTGTGCTTTGTTTCTAAACATTTTAATAATTTCTGTTTTCAGTCATTTTAGTCCTTACTATGATGATGATGATGGAGATAAGGTTTTAGTTGACAGTAACAGCACTGGCTAAAGATCTAGATCAGACTTGTATGAGAAGAGCACATGATCGGAGAGACAGATATTTAATGAAAAAAAGATAATAAAAGTTATTTGATGTGTGTGTTTGTGTGTGTGTCAGTGATTATGAGGTGAACTGCAGGCCGGCTCACGGCTTCATCCACGTTCTACCCATCACTCACAACATGACAGAGTTCACAAGAGTAATCCAGGAGCAGAGGATCTCTGGGAACATGGACACTCCAGAGGGAGGTTTCGATGCCATGCTGCAGGCCGCCGTCTGTCAGGTAACGAATCAGAGACACGATCCAGAGACACTCACGCAAGAAATTCATGGGACGCGCAACCGAGACATGAGACCATCACCCGAGACACCCACCTGAGAGAAGAACCTGAAACATGCACCCGAGACACGCACCTGAAAACACACATGTGTGACATGCACCCGAAACACCTACCTGAGACATACATCCGGGACATCCACCTGAGAAACGCATTCGAGACGTGCAACCAAAAGACCCACCCAAAACACCCACATGAGACACGCAGTCAAAACACCCACCTTAGACAAGAACCTGAAACATGCACCCGAGACACCCACCTGAGACACGCACCCAAAACACCTACCTCAGACACACACTCGAGACATGCTCCCAAAACACCCACCTGAGACTCGCACCCGAGACACCCACCTGAGACATGCACCCAAAACACTTACCTGAGACACACACTCGAGACACGCACCCAAAACACCCACCTGAGACACGCACCCAAAACACCCACCTGAGACACGCATCCAAAACACTTAACTGAGACACACACTCGAGACACGCACCCGAGACACCCACCTGAGACTCGCACCCGAGACACCCACCTGAGACTCGCACCCGAGACACCAACCTGAGACACCCACCTGAGACTCGCACCTGAGACACCCACCTGAGACATGCACCCAAAACACTTACCTGAGACACACACTCGAGACACGCATCCAAAACACCCACCTGAGACACGCATCCAAAACACCTACCTGAGACACACACTTGAGACACGCACCCAAAACACCCACCTGAGACTCGCACCCGAGACACCCGCCCCAGACACCCACCTGAGAAACACATCCGAGACTCACACCCAAAACACCCACATGAGACACGCACCCGAAAACACCCACCTGAGACACATACTTGAGAAACGCACCAAAAACACCCACCTGAGACACCAATGTGAGACACGCACTCAAGAAACGCACCCAAAACACCCACCTGAGACACACACTCAAGACAAGCACCCAAAACACCCCCCTGAGACACGCACCCGAAACACCCACCAGAGACCCCCATGTGAGACAGGCACCAAAAACACCCACCTGAGACACTCACCCGAGACACCCACCTGAGACATGAACCTGAGACCAATGTGAGACACGCACTCAAGACAAGCACCCAAAACACCCACCTGAGACACGCACTCAAGACAAGCACCCAAAACACCCACCTGAGACACACACTCAAGACAAGCACCCAAAACACCCCCCTGAGACACGCACCCGAAACA
>JAUYWG010000056.1:19718052-19733709 GCA_034779775.1 Enteromius afrohamiltoni
CTGCTTCCTGTTTATATACCTGCGTGAGGTTACTTCCGGGTCCTCGTGACCTCACGTGATCCGGTGCGTGTGACAGTTTTTTCCTCGAGTCCTGATTTAAGGAATGATCAGTCCAAGTATTACTCATCCTGGCATCTCTGAAGTGATGATGTTGGTGTTGTTAATAACACAGGACAGATGTATTCTGTGACACACTCAGATGTGTAAAGCTCTGAGATCTCTGTGCAGAAGGACATCGGATGGCGTCCCGAAGCGAAGCGTCTGCTGCTGGTGATGACTGACCAGCCGTCTCATCTGGCTCTGGACAGTAAACTGGCTGGTCTCGTGGTTCCTCACGACGGCCGCTGCCATTTAGAGGATAACATCTACTCCCAGACCACTACTATGGTACGACTGACCAAACTAAACCACTAAACACAGAACAGCAGAGTTCAGTTTTGGCCCAAGATGTGTGCCCCTCTGATTTTTTATGGTCATAAAAGGGGAAATTACTGTATAAAAAGGGCTGGGTTTATTACGATTGATACTTAGATACAATATAAGTGTGTGTGTGTGTGTGTGTGTGTGTGTTTGTATGTGTATATATATATATATATATATATATATATATACACATACATACAAACACACACACACACACACATAATATACCATGGTGCTGAACAGCATTGTTTTATTATTTACTGTTTATATTGTTTGATTATGTATTCCTATTTCATTTGGCTTTTATTTTCATTTTCTTATGTCCTTGTGTCGTTTCTATAATATATATATATGTAGGCTATTATAATATATTCTATGTAACTATGATTTATTTTTATTTTATTATTGTTGTAAAGTTTTTAATTTTTTTCTGTAATATTTAATGTTAACAGTAATAATGTAGTATTGTATTTGTATACAACTAAATATAGAATTAATATTAATAATTAATTTAATAATTCATATTTTGAATTCATCAATTATTTTTATATTTGTAATTTTAATTGTATGTGCTTTTTTAATTGTATTAGTTTTTTATATTTCTATTTAACTTTAATTATTTTAATATTTAAATTTCAGTTTAGTTAGTTCTCAATTTTAGTCATTCAACTAGTTTTAGTTTTAGTTTTTTTAAACTAATGTTTAATATATATATTAACAAAATATTGTTAGAACCATGCAAACATGTCCAAAAACAATTTCACAGTGTTGTTGTTATTGTTGTTGTTGTTTAGGAGCATCCCACAATCGCTCAACTGGCCGAGAAGCTTCTGGAGAACAGCGTTTACTCCATCTTTGCAGTGGACCAGGTGCAATATGGGTGGTATGAGGTAATTCCTCTGACATCATGGGCTTGGGTGTTTCCTACAGAAATCAGTGGCTTTAGAAACCCTGCTGTCAAGACCGCTGGCAGTGATGTATGGGAACACACACAGAGACTTGTTCAGTCAGTGATTATCGCACTTGTTCAAGAAATATCTGCATGAAAGAAGCTCAAGTTAATGAAATATTTGGCATTACATGCAACGTCTGTGGGAAAAAGTAAAAGATGCTAAACTCCACCCAGAAAAATTCCCAGAAGTTCATGCAGAAATAGTTTGCTTAATTGTGCTCATGTGTTCATATGTTTTTAAAAAACTAAAGTAGTTTCACATTTCTGCTGTTAAAGTCTCAGCTCGCTTCTGTGTGTAGAGTGTAACAGTTGAGTTCTGGAAGTAAAATATTCATTTCTTCCAGGTGAAGATTGAGCTTTTATGAGCTTCTGAGGTTGTAATTCAATGGTATCTACTTCTGTCAAAGCCACTTGCTTACGTTATTTCCACTTGTTGTTTGTATAATTCTGTTTAGCGCCTGAATTTGTGTTTTAAAAACTAAAAAACCATGATGCTGTGCAAATTCCACCAATCAGGGGTCAGCAAAGAATGCTGCAAATGATGTAATTGCGTCGTGAAATGCTTATAACACTCAATAAATCTAATACATATATTAATCAGGACCATATTCATTTAGTTTTTCTCTCATCATAAAGATCATAAAGATACTTTTGTGCCATGAAAGTTCATGGTGACCAGTTATTGAAACAGAAATTACAAAATAAGATATAAAATAAAACAGAGTGCATTAACTTAACTTAACTTAACTTAACTTAACTTAGCTTAACTTAACTTAACTTAACTTAACTTAACTTAACTTAACTTAACTTAACTTAACTTAACTTAACTTAATTTAATTTAATTTAATTTAATTTATTTTAAAACATAAGTAGTAGTAGTGTTTTTTTTTAAATCAAATTGCATGGTGACCAGTGGCTATCAAAAAATAAAAACATATTTAATTAAAAAAATGTATAACATAAAAATTCCAAAGTAGTAATAATGTATTATTATTTAATTTATTGTTTCATTGTATGTGTACGTGTCACAAGTCGCGCCTCCGTGGCTCTCTCCGGCCAGCAGCAGCGGGAACCATCGCCTGAGTATTAGTGTTTCTACCCGGAGTTATTTCACCCATGTACCTTGGTCAAATCATTCCCAGGTGTTAGTCATTATCTACACTATAAATACGCTGACTTTCCATGAGTTCAACGCAAAGTTTTGATTTGCCGCAGCTGTCATCTCCGAGCATTATTCTGGTTGTTTTCTCTGTGTGTATCTTGGACTGTTTTTTGGATATTGTTTCTCGCTGCCCTGAACTCTTCGCCCGACTACATATATTGCCTAGTCCCTGATATTCCTGTCTGCCTGTTATTTCGACCTCTGCCTGTCTGACCCTGCTCAATAAAAGCTGCACAATGGATCATCAAAACTCAGACGAATCGTTACAGTATGCTGACCAATGGCTGTCAAAGCTACATAAAAGTAGAATTTTATTTGATCTTATTATTTTCCATGCTGCTGTAAAAGAAAGTTCCACCAATCAGAGCTCTGCTAATGATCTCAATACAAACTCAAAAAAGTAGTTATGTGCAACTTTAATCGAATAGTTTTATATTTAAAGGCTAATTCAGTGATGTCATTTGCAATGCATCATGGGATTGCAGTTGTGTTTTTTCATCCAATTCTCAAATGTTTCTTTCTTCATACTGCTGTGATTCCCCTGCTTGGTTTGTTTCATGACTCATAACGCTTTAACAAAGCCTTTTTAAGTCCATCTGGTGAAAAATTAATAGTAAAGTACTTCCAGAAGCGACAGCGCTGAGCAAGCAGGCGTCACAAATGCACTGGATTACTGTGAACACATTGTTTTGACAAACCGAGACGTGACTCACTATTTAGTATTCATAATTTTTTTGCAATGTTTTATCTTTTCTTCTAAACAGGATCTGCTGGACTTGATTCCTGGAAGTTACGTGGGCCGACTCTTTCCCAAAGCATCCAATCTAAAAGATTTAGTAATGCATGCCTACAAGGTAAACAGCATTGCTTTCTCTTTCAGTCTGCTCAAGGCCAATGTGATTAGAAGTGCAGAAGGTCCCAAACATTTGAGACCGCTTGCTTTCGCTTTAACGGGAAAAGCACCGGCGGTAAAGCCAGAGTCTGTTCCGGCATGCGTTTAGAGAGGGGAATAATCTGCTTGCAAGCACAACAATGCATTGTCCTTTACAAAATGCAATGATTTCAGCGAACAGAAGCCTGCATTTATAAACAGTCTCTAAGCACTGGGCCGAAAAATGCTGCAAGCTTCAATCAGAGCTGCTATTTTTATCCTGCCCTCTTCCCAGTGAACCTGCTTATATACCAGAGACAATGGGCTCTCCTGTCTTCTCTGACAGAAGCTGCTGTCGGACGTGGAGGTGCAGATCGATCTGGAGGACGGCCAGGTGCGGGATCAGCGCTTCCGGGTGAGCGTCACGGCCCTGTGTCCCGAAGGATCCACGCTCACCGGAAACACCAAGTGCTCCGGAGTTCGGCCCAAACAAACAGTACGTCCGCTTTCAGCACGCCGCACAGAGATGCTGGCTTTCATAGGAAAAGTGCTCAAATTATAGGACTGGATCAGCCAAAAATAATGTTTGCTCACCTGTGTGCTCACCAAGACCAAAAATGTAACACAGAAATATTACATAGACTTTGTATATTATTTTAATTTTTTTAGACAATGTGTGCCACTTGGTGACCAGTGGCTGTAACTGTAAAAAGTAGTGCATATTTTTTATTAGTTTAAATTAAATTTAAATTACTAAAATTTTAAATTAATATTTTATTTTAGACCAGTGTCTGTAACATGAAAAGTAGTGCATATGTTTTATTATTTTAGTTTAGTTTAGATTTTTATTAAATAAATACTTTTATTCAGCAGGGATGCATTAACTTAAGACTGAAATAAGCTTTGATCACAGAAGTAAACCACATTGTAAAATATATTGACTTATAAAACAGCTATTCTAAATTACAATACAATTTCCTATTTTGTTGTCCTTTTTTGGAGCTTGACAGCCTTTACCTTGCATGGAGAAAAACAGTCTTCTTTTAAGCATCTCCTTTTGTGTTTCAAAGGAAAACATCATCTGTTGTTTTTAGAGGATGATGATATAAACGATGATGTAAAGGTGAGCAAATCATGAAATCATAGTCTTTTTGGTCGAACGTTTAGGTTATACATGCCTTGGAGATTTTTAGTTTAAAGTAAAGGTTTACAGTATCTTTGGTTTCTTAAGAAATAGTTCAAGCTAATGGAAGTAATTACTCTGTTCTGCAGGGTTTTAAGAGCTGTTTCATATGATCATGTGACCTGTGTTGAAATATCCAGCACATTAGGAACATAGCAGAGAGACCGCACGCACTAATCTAACACTGTTGCACCACAGCTAGATTTGGACATTTTCTGAAGAAAACACTCTTGCGTCTTGGTGCTGGGTTTTGCACAGTAAAACACAATTCATATTTTCCTCAAGAAATATTGAAATATCTTGGTTAATACAGTCAATTTTGGTCTTTTATTAAAGAAATTAATACTTGTAATAACAACCTGTTGTTATTGTTAGCTGAAATTAATACTAGGACTATTCAAATGAATTTTGCCAGCTGAGATAAAAATGAAATGAATAAAAATGATTAGATGAAATTTAGACATGAGAAGCTGATTAGCTGGCAGTACTAAAATGAAAACATAATTTAAGTTTGATACAAATATGTAAATATGTTGGCAAATTAAAATGCAAATAATAATGAAGCTATATATAATATAGAATTAATTAAATGTGAATATTGGACAAACTACTTAAACTTTTATGAACATTTGAAATAAAAAGAATAAAATAAAGTAGTAAAAAACTTAAACAAAATATGTATTTATAGCTAAATAGAAATATTAAATAAAATTTATATAAACTGCAAAATAAGAAATACTAAAGTAAAAACTAAAAATATAAAAAATAAATGCGTTAAATTAATAAATACTTTAAATTATTTAAAATATTAATAAATAAACCACACATATAGTATATTGAGTAATGATTTATAATTAGTTTATAATTGCCAGGTTTATATATTAAATATATTTATTGATTGATTCTTAATACAAATTATATAAATATAAATATATAAAATTTTCTAAATATATACTGTATTTGTGTGTGTTTATATATTTGCAATAAATATTAACATATATTATGCAAACAAAGACGTTTATTTTAAATGCGATTAATCTTTTGACTGCACTATTAAATATAAATATAAACCGTTCTGTTTCACAAAAGCTTCTTTGTGGCGTAAGGTTATAAACAGTAGGAAAGAGGTGGTTCTTTAAAGAACCCGTGACTGAATGGTTCTTCTGAAGCACCTTAGCAGGAGATGTGAAGTGCTCTGTGTTCTTCTGCTCTGAAGGTGCTCTTCAGGGTGACCGTAGGAATGAACCGGTGTCCGGCGGTCGGCTCTGAGCAGGATGCTGTGATGACCGTCAGACCCGTGGGATTTAACGAGTCGGTGAGGGTCCGGATCCGGCAGCAGTGTGAGTGCGGCTGCTCTCAGGCGGGCCGCTGCGGGGATGACCCCTCGTCTCTGGACTGTCCGGCGGAGTCCGGCGGCTGTAGGGCGTCCCAGAGCGCAGCCGTCTGCAGCGGGAGAGGACTCTGTCGGTGCGGGGCGTGTGTGTGTGACTCCAGCAGACTCGGGCACATCTATGGCAGGTTCTGTGAGATGGACGACTTCTCCTGTCCGTATGTGAAGGGGCTAGTGTGTGCCGGTGAGTGCCCAGATGTGCTTAAATCTGTGACTAACTAACATAGTCTAATATGTATATTAAAGAGCCCCTATGATAAGTAATGAAAGGTTAGTTTTTTGGTTTTGAGATTCAAACCTCCTTTGCGTGACGCTCATCTGTGATTGGCCCATTGGTCTCATGTTTATCTCATCACACCTGTAATGCCTGATAAAGCAGTGTTTAATACTGCTTTGTGTACAGTGTTACCAGGGAAACTAACGCTAACCCTAACCCTAACGCCCCAAAAGCAGCACCTAGAGGTGAAGAATGAAACTGCATTTTCATTCAGACCAACGCAAAAAAAGACCAACAAGTGCACAGGCAGTATATTGATGTTTTTATGTTGGTCAACATGAAAGGGCTTGGGATTCATTTAAAAAAAGACTCATTTCAGTTATTCATTTTATACACGGTGCACTTTCAGATTTAATACTTCATTAGATGATTTCATTTACTTAGAGCTGTGTTACACACTGCATGATAGATCATTTTCAAAAACCCATAATAGGGGCATTCATTTAATTTAATTTGGAATTCAATTCATTTTAAAATAAGTTTTGTATAATATACTTTTTAATTTATTTTAATATATTAACTAATTAAATATTGATATTTTAAATTGTAAAAAGTTTTGTTAAATGTAATAATTTTTGGTTAAACTGAAATTATCAATAGAATAAAAATTTTATAATGCAATAAGTTTTAAAAACTTTTTTAAGAGTTGATATATTTGAGGTTTTTCTGAAATGTGTATATAATTAAAACTATAATAACATCCAAATGGTTATTTCTTTAAGTGTTATATATAGATCTTTTAAATAAATAAATATATTTTTCTATTTATATATTTATGTACAAATATATATATATATATATATGTGTGTGTGTGTGTGTGTGTGTCTGCACATGTAATTTGTGTGCATGTATAATTCATATGAAATTTTGATTTTAAAAAGTAGGTATTAAATTAAATTGGTAATTCCTATAATTAAAATTATATGTGTTTGTGTGTGTGTATATGTGTATTATTATATATCAAGTAAAAAAAAAATGGTTATACATGTTAAATATTAATTTGATTATTTCTGTTTTTAAAGTAAACTATAAAATATTAAATATAAAAATATATATTTATAATACCATTGTCAAATAGTAAATTGTATTAAATAATCATTTGATTATTTATGATTATTTGATTATTGATGACTAATACCTAGTTTGGATAATCTTGTAAAATAAATACGTAACAATGAAAGGTGATCTCATTTTATATATTGTAAGTGTATGAAAATGTGTATTGCTTTAAACCACAGAAAAGATCTCTGGAATAGACACATTTGTATACGGTGTCAGACTCGGGCGCTTCACAGTTTAGATGTAACCCTGATGAAACGCACCTGATCCAGCTAATCAAGTCATTAAGGTGTATTTGAAAACTACATGGTATGTGTGTTGCAGCTGGGTTGGAACTCCCTGGGATATCTGGTCATATAATTGTGTGTTTATGCTTCCTTTGTGACATTTTAGGACACGGCCGCTGTGTTTCGGGTGAATGTGTGTGTCTCCCCGGCTGGACGGGTGAGTCCTGCGACTGTCTCGACTCCACCGAGAGCTGTGTGTCAGACGACGGCTTGATCTGCAGCGGCTGGGGAAAATGTGTGTGCGGCAAGTGTGTGTGTGACGACACCCGGCGATCGGGAGCCTTCTGTGAGAAATGCCCCATCTGCTACAGCTCCTGTCAATCACACTGGTAACGCTCGCACTGGTTGGCTAGAGCAGCTGTCAATCACACAATTAAACAGAGACTTTGTATACCTATATAAAAGGGCCACTAGACTTTGCCTTATATTCACATTCATTCATGCGCATGAAAACGCCGGAATGCAAGAGAAAATGTTTTGTCTACCAGAGTTAAACTCAGACCTGCCAATTTATAAAGAAAAAACACGTTTGATAAAGAGGATGTAAACGTCGTAAAAGTACAGATGTTTTTAACTATTTTAAATGCTTTATCAATTTAATAGTTACACTTTATTTTAAGGTGTAAGAGTTAGTAGACAGGTAGTTGTAAATTAATGATGATTAGTTGATATGTAGTTACAAAGTTACTTATAGTTAGTAGAAGGTGAGAAATAATGGACTATGGAAATAAAGTGTAACCAAATAGTGTGCAGCAGTATGCACACTGATGAGGAGTATGTTACATTCTACTACAACTTGGAATACAAGCACACTGCATACTGCACATTAATACTGTATAAAAATGAAAGTGCTGTTTAAAATGCATGCTAAATGTTTCTGCTGTTTGTGGTAAAATTCAATAATGAGTCATTGATAAAGTTTCCAGCTCATTCCTCACACTGGACATGGAAGGTCAAATCAAACGCATTGCATTGTGGGATGCTGTATTCAATGCAGTGTTCTCTAGCTTTTTACCAAACATTGGCAAATGCTGTAGATATAGTACAAGTTGCTTTCTGGACAATGTCTAAATTCACAACATAACCTTAAGTGTCGGTCACATGAAAATAAGATTGAAAAATTGTTAGGAATGCAGGATCATACAGCATAAAAAAAAGTTAAATACAGGAAAAATGACTAAAAGTAACATGTATTTAACTCAACTTATTTAAAGTCAGTGTATGTACACACATTGCATGTTTTTCTTGTTGATGTTACTGTTGCTTTGAATTAAAAGTTAGAGCAGATATGTTCATCATGTTGCACGTGCAGTGATAATACAGTATCGGCAAGTACCGAAGATAAAAGTATCGCTGTTGTCCAGTTCTGGAAAAAGCTGACATTTTTTTCCATTAATAACATTACTAATTATTATTTTACATAAATTTAGATACATTTTAAAAGTAATTTAATACAATTTAATTTAGATACTATTTATGTTTTTTATACAGTATACAGGGTGGGCCATTTATATGGATACACCTTAATAAAATGGGAATGGTTGGTGATATTAACTTCCTGTTTGTAGTACATTAGTATATGTGAGGGGGGGAAACTTTTCAAGATGGGTGGTGACCATGGTGGCCATTTTATTAAGGTGTATCCATGTAAATGGCCCACTCTGTGTGTGTGTATATATATATATATATATATATCTATATATATACGATACAGTAGTGTCACGGTTCAGTATGTTTCCGATACGGTAAAATTGCAATAAAAATGAGAATTTCTTAGATTGTTTTTTTTTTTTTTCTTTTCACATTTTTATTTATTAATTTTTTTACTTTGAACAAAAATGGAGCTATACTTCACATATCTTCGTTTCTTCCTGCGGGACAGTCCCGCGGGACAGACGTGGTGTATGTGTCGCCAAAGGCTTCGGGGTCGTTCATATGCATGTTCATCTCTGCATGCAGAAATGATTTTGTAACTGACAGCGCTTTCATGGTTGCCTAGTAACAGCAGACGCTACAGACGCGCGAGAGCCGAAGCTTTTTGAAATTGGTGGAGGAAGCGACGCGCCTCGCGTTTTCCACTCGTTTCAGACGCTTCGTGAACGTACCCTTATGTTATATTTAATGCTAAAGTATTGTTAACGATAATACAAACATTATTTTAGTGTGTTAGAGCAGAAAGATGCAGCTCTGGTTAAACAGCAGGATGCTGGGTTGAAATGGCAGAGGGAAGTGCCTAACGTTACCCGAATGCCGCGGGGATCGTTTGTAATGTGTGTTTCTAGTTCTCATCTGTTTGGGGGTGGGAGGAGCAGACAGGTTCCCTGTCTCATCATTTGCGCTGCCTTGTTGAACGTAGCACTGAAAACAATATATTTTACACAGTTTACTAGCTCTCTCTTTTTATTTTTTTATTTTCTGAATCGTTCAGTTCGTATGCGGACCGAACCGAAAGCCTCGTACCGAATGGTTCAATACAATTACGCGTTACACCACTAAAATATATATATATATATATATAGTTTTATCTCAGTTTTTGTATATTTTTAATTTTTATTATTTATTTAATTTTTGTATTTAAATGACCCTAATTTAGATAGATAATTATAATTCTTTATTTATTCATTTAATGAGGTTATTAACATAATATAATATGTTAAATAAATAACTTGCGATTATTAAATAACAATAATTTTTTATAAATGTACATTATCTACTTCAAAAACTTCAAAACCCTTGCACCTGTTCAATCAGTGTTCAGTCAATTTACATCCTCATCTGATCAGTCATCATTTGTGACCCTGGACATAAGAGTCCATTTTTTTAAATGTATGGTTTATGATAGGACAGAATTTGGCTGACATACATTCTTAGCAATGCATATTAATCAGAAATGAAGTTTTGATATATTTACGACAGGTATCTTCATGAAACATGATCTTTACTACTGATTTTTGGCATAAAATAATAATGGCTATTGTTTCAAATAAACCCGTGCTCCATCTGACTGTGCTTGTGCTCCAGGCTCACGTGTAGTTTCTGTTCGTTCAGGAGCTGTGTGAAGTGTCACGTGTCTCAGGGTCTGGGATCAGACGCTCTGCTGCTCTGTAATCATAGCTGTGCTCCGGCCGTGGAGTACGTGGAGGACATCACAGGTATATAGAATATATAGAGCAGAAACACAGCGGCTGCGGAGTGTCTGACTGAACTGTGCTGTTGTTCAGAGCTGGTGCGGGGGAAATACTGCCTGTATCCCAGCGGTGAGAAGTGTCAGCATCGATTCCTCGTGGACCTGGCTTCAGACCGGCCTCAGCTGCACATCAGTCGACATCCGGGTAAGGAATGAGTCTGCATCTGCTTCTCCACCTCTCTTCCACAGCGCTGAAAAACAACTAATTATATTTCACTCACAGAGAATGAAGCCTATTTTTGGACTGTTTGTGACATTATTTCTCCTAACAAATTACTGTAATGTGTCCAGTCCAGATGTTCCCACTAATTTTTTACAGACGTTATTTTCCACATTACACCACTTTTTTTTTTTTTTTTGCTTTAAAATAGTCCGGTTTTATTCTAAAATTGTATATGATTGTAATTAATTTCACCTTTTTTGTTTATTGTAAATATTTGTATTTATTTATTTACTTTATTTTTATTTGTATATATTTTATTTCATTTATTTGATTTTGTGGTGAATCGTAGTGAAATAAGTGGTTTGTTTTTTTTGTATTTTATAATTTTTTTATATTTATTTTTATTTTATTTATTTATTTAATTATGTGGTCAATTCTCATAATTTGGAGGCTTCATATTTATTTCATATCTATTTTATTTATTTATTAATTAGTTTTATATTTTAAAGTATTTATATATATATATATATATATATATATATATATGTGTAGATATTTTTTTATTCTTTTGATTTTAATAATGAATACAAGCCATTCCTTTATCATTATATATATTTATTGCAAATTCATTTGCATTTAATTTTTATTCCTTTTTTGGTGAACTGTAAGCTGTTTATTTTTATGTATTTTGTATTACTTTATTTATTGTTTGTCTTATACCTTTATTTATTTAATGTTTTTATTTATTAAATTGTATATGTATTTCCTTTATGGTGAATTGTTTTCTTACATTTTATTTATTTCATTTATTATTTTGATTTTGTGGCAATGTTCAGAACTTTTTCTCCTTCTCTGTGATTTCTTGCCAAAAGGAGTTTTTATTGCTCATTGTTTGCTGAGGAGGTTTATAGGAGTTTTGTTACTTTTGATAAGTTTCAAAGCTTGTGTTGTTCTTCAAATTCAAAGACACACACAAACAGTGGAGAGCAGCTCAAATAATTTGATGCGAAACTCTATTTTGATTACAGTTATATTAAGGTCTAAAGCAGATGCATTTTAAATGCATTAAAAAACAAGTTTCCTTTCAAAATCTTGACTGTGCTAGTTGAATTGTGTCAGGCGGATAAAGAAGTTTAGGGACAGGGTCTGTTTACGACAAAAGAATCTAATAATTCATTCATAAGCTAAACAGCGGCCAGATGTTTCTGTTGTGTGTTGTTACGACATCAGCAGCAGCTGAGCTCCACTGGTTCCGCCAGTCCGGCCTTCACACAGAGCAGTGTACTGACATTTAGCTGGTTTCCATGGTGATCTGGAAGCACACACACAAAGGGTCGTGCTGTTTCGGTGCAGCTCTGAGTGGGTGTGGAGTGTGTCCCAAACGCCTATAAGAGAGAATGTGCAGGAGACAGTAATGTGATGAACCTGGGAGCATCGTTCCCACCAGAGATGATAACAAAAATAACCTGGTTTTACTTCAATGAAATCAATGTAAAATATTTTAGTTTGATGTTTTGATTCATATTTTGTATTTTACAGTACTAAATTATATTTCTGCAGAAGTTATAATTCATTTGTTAACCACTTTTTGAGGATAGAAAACGACTTTTCTGACTTCAATCTTAAATGTACAGGATCCGGTCAGTGGAAATTAGCTTGCTATTGATTTCCAATATTCTCATTTTTGACGCTAACAATAGTGTGATGTATTATTTTATTTTTTCCATTTAATTTAAGCTTTTTAAAGTGACGTCCATGACGTCGGTGTGTTCACATATTCAAATATTTCTATTTTGATTATAAAGTTTACCTAACATTTCCATTCTATTCTATTCTATTTGCATAAACGTTTATTCAAGGTCAGACAGACAAACAGTACATGGGGACTCAGTATCAGGAATATACACATTCAGAAATATAGGCCGGGGCAATAGGGGCAAGAGGGAGAGGGTTCCCTCCGGTGGCCGTCTGAGAGAGCCACAGAGGCCAGATTTAGGACATTATTCTCTATTCTATTCAATTTTAATTTAGTTTCATTATTTCATTATTTTCAAGTTAGTTTTATTATTTTAGTTTTATTAATTCGTTTATTAGTTTTATAAATTTAGTATTTTAGTATTGCCAGCAAAATATGTCTAATTGTCAGTGATGTCATATAAGTTTGGTTTACCTTACATTGTGTTCCATTTTATTATATTCTCTATTCTATTCAGCTTATATGTCGTTTGGTTCATTTTAGTCCTTAGGACTACCAGCAACATATTTCTCATTTCTAGTGAAGTTCAGGTTTACCACTGAACATTTAACACATCTATTCTATTCTAGTTTAGTCCACTTTAATTTAGTTTTATGTACTTTAGTATTTCCCGCAAAATATTTCTAATTTCTGTGATGTTACATAAGTTAAAGTTCTCTATTCTATTTAATTTTTATTTAGTTTAATTAATTTTAGTTTGTACTAATTTTAGTAAACTATTTCTAATTTCCAGTAAAGTTATTTTCAAGTTTACCTTACATTCTGTTCTGTTCAATTCATCCTTACTTTAGTTTTATTAATTTTAGTACTTTAGTATTGCCAGCAAAATGTCTAATTGTCAGTGATGTCAAATAAGTTACATTATGTTCTATTTTATTTTATTCTCTATTCTATTCCGCTTATATTTCGTTTGATTAATTTAAGCTTACCACTGAACATTTAACATTTCCATTCTATTCTGTTCTATTCTATTCTATTCTATTCTATTCCACTTTAATTTAGTTTTATGTACTTTAGTATTTCCCGCAAAATATTTAAAATTTTCAGTGATGTCATATAAGTTAGTTTACCTTACATTATATTCTATTTATTTTATTCTCTATTCTATTTATATTATTTGTCGTTTAATTTTAGTCCTTAGGATTACCAGCAACATATTTCACATTTTTTGTGAAGCTGAATAAGTTCAAGTTTACCACTGAACATTTAAAATCTATATTCTATTCTATTCTATTCTATTCCACTTTAATTTAGTTTTTTGTACTTTAGTATTTCCTGCAAAATATTTCTAATTTTCAGTGATATTGTATGTTAAATTTTACCTTACATTCTATTTTCTATTCTATTCGACTTTAATTTAGTTTTATACATTTTAGTACTTTATAATTTCAACCAACATATTACAAATTTTCAGTGACGTTATATAGGTTCACGTTTCCCTAACATTGCTAGTCTATTCTATTGTATTCAGCTTTAATTTAGTTTTATTTATGTAATTTCTGTTTCCAGCATATTCTGGAATATGTATATTCTGTTCTGTTCTGTTGTGTTCAGTTCTGTTGTGTTCTATTCTACAACTCAAGCATTTCACATCAAATAATCGGATCTGCTTCACATTTATTTATCTTTCTGTTTTCACTCTTACTCTCTGTCTTCTGTTGACTGAAGGGAGTATCGGTTTGAAGGGTGACTTCTGAGAAGAATGATTTCCTGTGGAATCACAGATGTGCATAATGTGAGGGCTTTGGCTGTTGTTTGTGTTGTTTATAGCCTGGTCTCTGTCTTGTAACAGTGTGTCTTTGGAGTCGGCGGTACTTTAAGACATTCCTCAGCGTCTTCCTTCTGACCGTCACGCTGGGAATCGGGATGCTGGCCACCGTCCGACAGCTTCTGAGAGCCAGGAGCTGCTCGTGGCAGTCCAACCCTGAGCAACAGTTTGACCACAGCCGTAAGGTAATGTGTGTTCAGTACGAGAAAACTACAGGCGGGTTCAGTTTACCCACCCATTTGTTCAATAGTATTTATTTATTCATTTAGTACATGACTTATATTCCCCAGGGAACATAATATATTAATAAATATAACAATAAATATTCAGGAAAATAATAATAAAAATATATCATAATAAAAAATAACAAAACAACTAAAAAATAAATAATAATAATTATACAATAATACGACAGAAAGCCAATATGACAACACAACAATTCTTTATTCAATAATTATTTATTATTATTTACTTACCCTCATGTTGTTTCAAATGTTATTTTAGTATGCTTATGAATATTATATTCAAAGTAATTTTAGTATTTTTAAAAAATATTTCTAATTTTCAATGAAGTGCTATAAGTTTATTTTTACATTTTATTTATTAAAATGCTGTTATATTCTATTAAGCTTTATAATTACTTCAGTTTAAGTTTTATTAATTTTATTAAGTGCTGCCAACAAAACATCTCTAATTTCCAATTACATTTTGTAAGTTTATATGTGGTATCTTTTATTTCTCTTATGTTTATTTCACTTTTATTCTACTTCTATTCATTTCTGTTCTTTAGTACAGGTAACATTTATAAAAAAAAATATATATATATATTTTACTAAATGAATTTGAATAGTTTTAGTGTTAGCCTGCTCACCAAGACACCATGTATTTAATTTAAAAACACAGTAAACTCAGAAAAATTGTTAAATATATTACAATTTTAAAAAAACTGTTTTCAATATGAATATATAATTTAAAGTGTAATTTATTTCTGTGATGCGTAGCTGTATTTTGAGCATCATTACTCCAGTCTTCAGTGTCACATGATCCTTCAGAAATCATAATAATACCTGTCCTTTTCAAAAAATTTGCATATTGTGTTAAGGTTCATTATTTTCTGTAATGTACTGATAAACATTAGACCTTCATATATTTTAGATTCATTACACACAACTGAAGTAG
>JAUYWG010000056.1:19745183-19755878 GCA_034779775.1 Enteromius afrohamiltoni
TAATATATAAACACAACATATATTTCTATATTGGCTACATGCATGTGTTTGTATTTACATACACAGCGATTGACAGCACTAAATCTAAATGAACACTTTAATTACAGCCCAGTGTAGTAGTTGTATTGTTACATACTTTAGATAGCTTTTATCAATATTTTGAATCAGTTTTTATTTTTCAATTTTCTGCTTTCTTTCAAATATTTGTTAAAATTACAGCAATATATTTCTGTGCTCTTGTTAATTTAATTTGTTTTATTGTTGCTTTGGTTTAAGTTCTTAAATGTTTTAGTTCAGTATAGCTATAATATACCATCATTAGATCAGATGCAAAGGGTTGCCTGTTCTTCTACTGTCTGTCTGACGCTGAACATCCACTAGAGAGCCACAGACGCTTCATTAGCGCTCAGACCTGCAGATTTCCCAGAGGAATCCGTCTCTCTCTCTCTCTCTCTATTAGGTTGATTTGTCGTAGGCTAAACACACTCCGCATTGTTTTTAATCAACCTGTTGTCCATCAGCAGACGTGATCATTTTTTCCGATCGACAGAAAAGACGGAGGCGGATTTTGCGAGCATTCCGGAGTCCTCGAGGTCACGGAGGTCAGGCGTCATCATCGTGTGTCTTCCTGAGTGAATTCTGGGTAATGTAATTAGTGTGCTGGAGAGGTCTAGACTCTGATTGCGTAAGTTTATTTATGTGCATTAAAGCATATGTACACTTCGCATGATTACGGATCCACTGTATATATGTGCAGGTCTCCAAACAGTGCTCTGTTGTAAGAATCCAGAGTGAATCTAAGAGAGAGAAAGATGGATCTCCAGCGAATCGTAGAGACGACAGGTTTGAATTATGGGTCAGTAGCGACAATCACATCCCCCATCATAACATGATCATCTAAATCAGGAACCCTGATACCACTTTGAGTCAATGACTGCCTGCGTCCCTCCACGATGCTAAAATATGTGGCTTGTGGAAGTTTATTATTATAGGTTTGTGTGTGATTTGAGGCTATGTGTGTGTCGCTCAGGTTTAATCAAAGCTCTCTTATTGACAGTCATTCTGTGGATGTTGCAAGCAGTTGCTGTCCAAGGTTAAATTAAACTGCAGTACGTCAGATTTTCTTTGTGAACCGGGCAAACGAGAAAGATGGATAGATGTGTATAGAGAGAGAGAGATAAGGGCGAGAGACAGAGACAGAGAAAGTGAATCTTCTAGCCTGTGATGAATGTGAGCCGTTCATCTCATCTGCGATATCGCACACATATATAGTGCACACGTATGTAAGTGTGTGTGTGGTAAGGAAGAATCGATAACATTTCAGATTTGATGTGTCATTGAGTAAATAGTAGGCTTAGCCAGTATTATGTAACAGGAGAATTATGCAAAAGCAAAATTAATTGCTGGCTAAGAGTCAAAGAGTCTGCAATAAATCTGCAGTAAAATGCTTGAGTGAATGAGTGAGTAGTGGCTTTAATAATTAAGGAGCCCAAATGTTGTAATAATTGGACATTTAGGCTCGGTTTCACAAACAGAGCTTAAACCATGACTAGGCCTTAGTTAAATTAAGATGCCTTTACAGGTGTGCGTCTTGACGCGGAGCAATGACACAGACATATTTTAAGATTTTGTCAGAGCAAGATATTTTCAGTCGGGACCGCTCAAACATGCATTTTAGTCTGGGACTAGCTTAAGCGTTGTCTGTAAAACCTGGGGTATGGGTAGGCTATTATAAGCGCCCAGGTTTAACTCAACGCAGTTGCCTATGCTCACGAGTAGGCCTTGAATAAAAAACTGAGAATCAAAGTTGTGTTTGTGTGATTAACATAATGCAATGTCTTTTGAATTTCAAGTCATTTTGAGTTTCATTGCGTTTTCATGTCTACATATTCCACGGACATCTTCACGACTTTTACAACAAAGCATTCGATTTTCATATATAACTGAGAACTGTGATAGGTAAAGGTACTTTAGTTTTTTTTAAAAGTACAATTACACTGGTATCAGAAAGCCCTCGAGCACTGCTGGTTATCGGAAAACGGTAATTTACAGTTTCATTTGGCCGCCACGCGCAAACCTTTAGAAATTATAAGGATTTATTAATGTAACGACTGTTCTTTGCGTAATGTATAAGTTAAAAGGTTTTTAAGAAGCACCTACTCTTTTATTTTGACTTCTATTACCATCGTTTACAGATAAATTGCGGGAGAAATCCAGTCATTTCAGAATCCACAGGACCGAATATGGAAGATTTTTCCTCAAAATTTGCGGCATTGACCAACAAACCTTGATTTTCACATGACTCTGTGTGAGATGCCTCTTACATCATATTAACTACACTTTATTGCCAACGACTCCCGAGATAGATAAAGCTCAATCAGATCAACTAACATGGCGGAAGACATAAGTCACGGGAGAAGAGTAAATTATGTTATTTTGGGGTTTTTTTTATCAAAAGAATATTCTTGTAGCATTGCTAAAGTCATGTTTCTGGATCTGGATCATTTCAGTGTATGGAGGGTCAGATGGCTCTCTGATATATTTGTGCTCCGAAGATAAACGGACAAACATCTTGGGTTTGAAACGATATGAGGATGAGTAATTAATGACAGAATTTTCAGTTTAGGATTAACTAACCCTTCAGTGTTCAGTGTGAGGACAAAATATAGAAGTTAACACTTAGAAATGAATCAGGATGTCAGAATCAGCATTGGAACCAGTTGCATAAACTTGAAGTAACTGGTAAAACTTGAGTAACGCCATTGTTTTGTCATTTATTGACTCCGCCTATAATATCCTTTATGTATTGTATTACGTATTGGCTTACCTTTGATGATCCAGTTATACCATAATAATAAGCATTAAACATTATGATTGAGTTTAATTTATTGTCGTTGCTGAAGAGAGTCAAACTTTCTTCTGTGTCCTGTTCTCTAATGCAGGGTTTGTTTGTTTGTAATTCCTTCAGCCTGAGGCTTATCCATGTCAATTTTGGTGTGTATATATGGTGTAGCTACATATTTAATATCAAATAACAAATAAGCAAGCCCTTTCCAGATTTAAAGAGTAACACAAAAGTAACATAATGAATTACTTTCCATAAAAAAAAAAATGTTTTAGGGAGAAAGGCAAAATTGCAATGCGTAGTAAGTAACTTTTCCCAACACAAATCAATCACTCATTTAATCCGCTGCTCTCAAAACAGTTAGGAGTTAATTCAGGTGGATTTTTTGCCATTGAAATGACTGGGGCAAAAGTGTCCTAATCAACCTGAATCCCACTGACACCTCGACAAACACGTTCAGATTCATGGCAGAGGCCTTTTTGTTTTCTCACACTCCTAATTAAAAGCTATGGAGAGGATGAGTTGAATTGAATCTCATTGATCTGATACATGGCCTCTCATGCTATGAGGCTTTATTTATTCTCGTTGGGCCGGATGAATTTACGTTCAGTCTGATCAATGGATGGATGGATTAATAGGCTGATTGAAACAGTTCTTCCCGTCACATTTATCACCTCGTTTTACAGTAACGTCAATGCTGGGCGGTCCATGCATAGCTAGACACGTCTAGGGCCCTGCTGTCACACTCCTCAAACCAATAAACTCCACCTAAGGTCAGCAGACGAGGTCGCTTAACCACGTCTAAATTAGTTGGAGCCTTTTATGTGTCTTTATTTGTCCTCAGGGATGTGCAGTCTGGTTAGGACAGTGTTTAGGACAGTAGTGGACAGTAAGTGGACAATGGTCCCTATGGGATCCTTTCACCCATTAATACAGCCTCTCCTCTCCTCCTCTGTCCCAATGACCTCTGGGTAATAAAGCAATATTATCTGTCAGCAGAATGAAGGAGGGTGGCAATTAGCGTTTTTTGTCCCAGCGGCGTGTTTAGAGACGAACCCCGTGAGTGTAAAGTCTCTGATTAAAGACCCAAGTGAAGAAGACAACCAGTCGCATGCGGGTTTTAGCGTCTGTCCGCTGGCGAGTGTTTATCCCACCCAGTTGTGTTTATCAAAAGGGGTTAAATGACATAAGTGGGTTAATCCGTGAAAGGCTTTGGTTTTTCACATATGTTCTTTGTCGGCGTGGCTTGTGAGGGCCTTGGTGTTAGCCTCATTCAGTTCACGCCGGTGAAAGGAAAGGCTCATGAATAGAAGCGATTCTCACACTGAAGAAGAGAATGTGCCATCTGAAACCCTGATATTAGCTGCTTTTATGGTTAATCCTCTCTAAGTGTGTGTAAGAGGAATGGACAAGCTTCTCAGGTGAACGTTCTGGCAGGGCTTGACATCATTGTTTCTTGGTGCATTTCTTCTGAATTCATTCTGTTTGTTTGTCGATGCGTGTGAATGCTATTTCTCCCTTTTTTGGATCCGTCTTCTCTTATTCCCAATTCTATCTATCTATCTATCTATCTATCTATCTATCTATCTATCTATCTATCTATCTATTGTTCTGTCATTCTGTCACTATCTATCTATCTATCTATCTATCTATCTATCTATCTATCTATCTATCTATCTATCTATCTATCTATTGTTCTGTCATTCTGTCACTATCTATCTATCTATCTATCTATCTATCTAAAGGCCGAAGTATTGTTTGTTTTCCACTTTTACTACAGATAATTGAGATTTTTGTAGTTACTTGGAAGTGTGTGTTTGTATTTGAGCTAGGCGTTTGCATTTGTCTGTCTCCCTGGCTGATGGAGAGATAGAAAAACAGCGATGAGAGATGAAGTGCGAAACCTGAGTGTCTGGATTGAGGAGGATTAGATAGAGAGTGAATGTAAATCTGCTCGGTTGTTCTAGCAGTGATTGTGTGAGTGTGATGGAGACCCTCTCCGCTCACCGATGCCTTTCATAAATAAAGAAGTGGACAGCAGTGCTTTTGTTAACATTTACTCGCGCTGTGCCACATTGGCGCCCTTGACTTCCACTTCAGAAAATTGTTGCCCCATCAGAGAAAGCTGACAGGTAATAGTTAAGGTGATAACTGCTCCGATTTCATCAACTGTCTGCTCCATCTCTGTCGCTCCGTCTTATTGTGGGTGTGCTGTTTGGAGGGAAACTCTCAGAAAGATTAGAAATCAGATGAAAACTGCGCTCCCTTCTCTGATG
Source organism: Enteromius afrohamiltoni (assembly GCA_034779775.1). Taxonomy (NCBI): domain Eukaryota; kingdom Metazoa; phylum Chordata; class Actinopteri; order Cypriniformes; family Cyprinidae; genus Enteromius; species Enteromius afrohamiltoni. The sequence goes on from JAUYWG010000056.1 coordinate 19,750,305, forward strand.
GAGAAGAAAAAGAGCGATATGTAGACATCAGCCATCACAGAGCGAAAGATGAAACGATGCCGTCCAATCTGGCAGAGCAATCGTATAATCTCTGAGCTGCGCTCATATTTTTAGTAGTGTAGTAAAATAGATGGCGTCGAACCACTGTATTTAACAGTGATTTCCGCTGCTGCTGGGAATCTGTGTGCATGTAAAGTGTCCCTGTGTGAGTGACAGCTGCTCCATCGCCATGGCAGCGGAATCTCGCGGTGCTGATACTGGGCAGTGCGGTTGTCATGGCACCTGGAGGAACACTCAACTTTTCAAGCAGGAATGCTAAAATTGAAAGGTGTCTAAACTGTTATTATGTGCTATTTGGTGGTTGAACGTGTGCATCAAAGCGTGAAGAGAAAAACACGGGGGGAAAAAAGCAGATAGGATGTGACGGATCACACTTAAGCCTTTCAGCCATGCTAAAACCATCACATCGTTTACTATAATGATATTAAAATTATATGATGATTGTTGTAATCTTTTAGAAAGATGCCTCACTAAACGGATAGTCAGTCATCTTATTGTTTAATATTTACAACACAAAAATACAATACCACATTTTGCCATCCTTTTGAATATAATCAAGTCTAATTCAGTTTGTATAGCAGTGTTACTTTAGTATCACTAAGATACTTTACTTTAGTAATGATACTTCAGTATGTAGTATTACTAAGATTGCAGTCAATTCTATTTTAGTTTACGTTTGAGTCATTTTTATCATTTGTAAATATACATGTGTAGTTATTATTAATGTTTTTTCAGTTTTAGTAATGTTAGTAGTTAAGGTAAAATGAATGTATATTGTGGTCTGGTACTGATTGCAAATCATTTGACAAAAATTGTAACTTAGTAACAATGTGGATTACACACAATGTAATCTGACTACTTTTAGATTACCTTTGACCTACCTTGATTATCACAGACTTGATTGGGGTTATTGTGCACCATAACAAAAAAAAGAAGAATTCGCTTAATTAATTAATTAATTAATTAATTCTGAATAATTCATGTTCATTGTGTGGACTATATTTAACTGTAGTCCAATGTCTGGTCAGATCTTTTACATTATTCCCTGTATGTAATACAGGGAATAAAAAATGTTCTAGCTCCTAGCTTAATGTTCTAGCTTTTATGTACTGTGATGAAGGTTGAGAAATTACTGACGCATGAAGAAATTTTTGCTGATTTTCAGCAGAAGTGTAGTGATGAACAGCAAAAGAGGCACTTTGAGTTCCTCTCCAGGAGAAAAGCACTTTGGCAGATTCATGACAGATTCCACACAGTGATTATTGCATTAGAAACACTCTGATAGAATCACATAAAACATGTCATTTTAAGAACATGCAGAAAAATGTCAAGAGGGTAAAAGAGACGCTGAATGGCTGTGTGTGTGTTTTGAGGAAAAACAGCTGTGGGAACCTTATAACGCGTTAAGTATTCCAGCGCTTTCAGATGGTGAAATTGGGCGTATAATCTCTCTGGCACACTTTTTTTATTTTAACGGCGTGTGGATTGGACTCACAAAAACATCTGGTCCGGCCTGATTAACACTCGCTCGCTTCCATTCGGCTGATCGCATATGACCTACGAAGGTTTGTCGGACATAGCTGTAATTTTGTTTTTGGTGTTAATTTCCAACCTATCTCTGACCTTAATTTATACATTTTATACGCAAAAGACCTCTGTAATGAGTAGCTAATAATTTGTGTTTTTTCACACTTTAATAGGGGCATTTGTTAGCAATTCTAAAATCCCACATTAAAGCTACTTTAACTCTGGGACAAGCCATTTTTCACTCTTAAGTATATGAACCTAAGTGACCTAAAATGTGAGTGTGAAAACAGTAGTATATGCAGATGAGTTTTGAGTCCTAGACAGAGGGAAGAGAATCCAGTGACAAACTTAAAGGCATAGTTCACCAAAATATGTCAGTTTGCTGTTGATTTACTCACCCTTATGCCATTCACCTTTCTTCCTGAGAAGAACAGTAAAGAAGATTTTAAGCTGAAACCGTGCTCCTGGTGATGCAAGTCAGTGGTGTTGACTTGGACATTCTAAGAGTTACAAACTATCATAAAGAGGCATCACAACAGTAATACCTGAGCCTTCTTACCATATATTAAGATCTTATGAAGCGAAACAATCAGTCTGTGCAAGAAACTGAACATTATTTACTTCACTATCCAGAGCCTCATGCAAACAGTCCAGAGTGACGAATACATTATTCTTTTGAACTGATTCTTTATAGTGAACTGGATTAACCAGTTAAGCAGAATGGGCTAAAGAATCTGAAAAAGTTCACTGCTCGAGCAGCTCAAGTTACTCAATCAAAACTCACTTTGAGATGCCTGACATGAGAAATGAAGTGAGACAAAATGGGCAAAATTACATTTGTTTATTTAAAAAGGTGTGCTGACTATTCACTTTATTTGCTCTAGACATGTAAAACATCCAAGTTTTACACCATAATTGTGACCTGTGTGTGTCTTAAGTCTCCAATACTCCAGCAAAAAGTATTGAGAAAGTCGCCTTTAAAGTTCTTAGCGATGCATATTACTAATCAAAAATTAGGTTTTGATATATTTACATTAAGAAGACTCCCAGTTTACCTGAGACTCTGGATTACTGGTAATAATGTAATAAATGATGTTTTTGCACAGACCAATCGTTTCCCTTCATAAGAATTCAATATATCATTAGGAGCCACGTGTATAAGCTTTTCTGACTTGCATTGTTTGAATCAGCAAGCATACAGTTTCAACTAAAAATCAACCAACACAAATACATCCATAAATTAACAACAAATCTGCATTTTTGGCTGAACTCTGCCTTCCAACATGGTAAATAGTGCATGAGATAATTAAATTTTTCTATTTTAATATATATAAAAAAAAAATGGTTTAATATCACATTTTTTTTGTAATGCACAATATGAACCTGTATTTGGCCACTGAAGGGTTAAAGAAGTGAAAGTGAGAAAAAGTTGAGCTTCAAGAGGGACAGAGAAACTTTTGATCATAGTCATTTCGCTTTTTTTGAGTGACGTCAAAACTACAAACTCTGGAAAATGTCAGAGCAATTGCCATACATTCAGTCCCAAAGATATTCTGGGTAATTTCAGTGGTCCATATCCATACATACATCCATTTGCACAGATCCAGAGGCCTTCTTTCAGCTTTCTCTGTTGACTTTTTCCCTGTGACATTTGAGGGCCGTGTGTCTGGCATGGACTGATATTTTCAACTCTGTGTCATTTGGTCTGCGCTGAAGTCAGCTCCACGTGGGTCTAAAAGCAGACAAATTGCGGACAAATTGCATCAGATTGCCAACATGTTGAAAAGGGAAATTGCTTGCAAATCTATTAAGAGCAGCTAACCAGCTTCTGCTGGAACGGTCTAATTGGTCAGCGGCTCTCCTGTGTGCGGCGGTAATGAGAGCAAGAGAGCACTTACTGGACCGGTTATGCCTTTGTCCAGTAGATTTACTCTTTTCATATGTGTTCTATTTCTGTATTGTCATCAAGTGCACAGTGAGAGTTGCTTTTCATGTAGTGCAACCATTTACTTTAAATCTGATTGGTGGGAGGCAGTGTTTTTGAAAAAGAAAAAAAAAGTTTCTTCTGCTCACTGAAGCTGCATTTATTTGATCAAAAATACAGTACAAATTGTGAAATATTATTATAAAGTTAAATTAGTAGTTTTTTGCTTATGAATATATTCAAAAATTTAATTTATTTCTGTGATCAAAGCTGAATTTTCAGCATCATTACTCTGCTCTTCTGAGTCTTGATTCTTGAAATGATTCTTCAGAAATCATGATTTGCTGCTTAAGAATCATTTGCTGCTTCATATTTTTGTGGAAATTGTAATGCATTTTATTTTTCAGGATTAACAGATGTATAGAAAGTTTTTTAAAAATTCATTTGGACTTACATTATTAAGGTCTTTACTGTCACTTTCAAAAAACTTAATGTATCCTTGCGGAATGAAACATGAATTCAACTTAATTTTAATTCTACAACCTTACATTTTCAATTGCATTTGAATTTGTTTAGTTATTTTCATATCCTTTTGAATTACCCTTGCAGTCGACTCACTTCGACGTTACATATGGGAACTCGCCAAAGAGACCAATTGCCTTTGAGCTTTATACAAATGGCCAATGAACATTGGCGTGCACTTGATTGCACCTCATCACTGCGTGCGTATAAGAGAGCATGAGCAGAGTGCACATGCAGATTTTCGCTTAAGAGCCTTCACCGTTCTGAGGGACTACAGGAAACCCTCTCTGCGAGATTTGGAGAATGATCGAGAAAGAGTCCTGATTTCAAGAGTTCCTGCTATCATGCTCTCTCGTCTGACAACTTTTCTCTGGGTGGCTGTCAGCGGATCCTGTGGGCTGGTGGCCTTTTTAAAGGCCGGTTGTGTCAGTCATCTTATATATCCAGCGAGCAAAGACCTCTGAGTGCACGGTGTGCCATGTAAGGTCTTCCCTGGGCAACCGGAAGAAAGAGCAATTTTTCCACGGTTGGTGACACATTCTGCGGGATGTCTATCCGACTGTGTGTTTCTGGGTGCAGGAGTTTCCTCACCTCTTCGGACGGACATGATCGTTGCCTCACGTGTCTGGGCCGAGAGCACGCTGGGGCAGCTTTTGTGGATGGTCAATGCGTTCATTGTGAGTGTATGACCATGGCTGGGTGGACCTCCAAGTGTCTGTACAGAATGTTCCGTCCGGTGTAAAAGCCCCGCAGACTTCTGCTGCACCACGTAATCCCATGGACCTCCCGGAGGGGGCTGCTCCCCCTGTAAAGGGGCTGAACGTGTCCTTCAGGGCGCCCCGAGAGGCTGAGATGACTTCGGCAGCATCAACATGAGGCTGAAGCCGCATCGGAAAGGCACCGCGCTGCCTCTTACTCGTCACGCCTACGCCCAGGCTCTTCACCCCTCGCCACTCTCGATGGTGGTGCAGCCAGAGGGTATGCAGCGATCCCTCAGCTGGAGCGCGCTGTTGCAGTGAACTTGTGCCCGTGGTGTGCTTCGGCCTGGTGTGATCAGCCGCATCTTCTGTCCGGGGGATGTAAGCTGTCGTCCTCTCTGGCAGGCGGGGCTTACTATGCTGCTGGGCAGGCTGTCACCGCCTTGCATGCGTTGGCAACACTTCAAGGCTACCAGGCTAAAGCGCTGAAACGCCTGCACGAGAGTAGGCCGGGCCAGGGGCCAATGCAGGAACTCTGTGACTGACTTCGCTCTCCGGATGACGAAAGTCACAGCGCGTGCCCTTGGTCAGGTGATGTCCACCATGTTGGTTAAGAAGTGACATCTGTGGCTGAACATGGTGCACCATTCTCACGGGATCCTTGTGCTTAAAATATCTCAGGGTTTCCCTTAAGTGTGTTAACTTGAGTCCTCCCTGCCCTGCAGTCGGACCTAGAGCGGAGTAGCTCTGGCTGTGCTTTCTTTGGGTCTCCTTCGCCCAGTAGGTGTGGCAACAAATCTCAATATTTCCACAGTCAGCCAGAAGGCTGTGTTTCCCTTCAAT